>JAVQJF010051797.1:0-18351 GCA_036023855.1 Gadopsis marmoratus | reverse complement strand
GTCCTGCTGCTGGGTTAAGGACCTTCTACGGCCCTGTCCAGCTCTCCTAGAGTAACTGCCTGTCTCCTGGAATCTTCTCCATGCTCTTGAGACTGCTGGGAGGGACAGAAAACCTTCTGGCAATGGCACGTATCATGTGCCATCCTGGAGGAGTTGTACTGCCTGTGCAACCTCTGTAGGGTCCAGGCATCGCCTCATGCTACCAGTAGTGACAATGACCTTCAGAATACTTCATGCAAAATGCAAAACCACTGCTTCTGGGATCTGTAGTTCATCTCCATCCGCCATGATGCGTTGTAGTTCCTCTCCATCCGCCATAATGCGTTGTAGTCCCTGCAGCAGGCAGTGGGCGGGGGCATAATTGATGGTGATGACCCGGCCTCTCACTACATCACAATGTGTACAGTTCAACACTGAACAATGTACCATTCTGCTTTAGGATGTAAATTAATTATTATGACAATAGTTAGTTTTTACAGTAGAGTGTTGTTAATTTTACAGTTAATCAATTGTTTTTTTGATAGTATAAATAAAGAAACTGTATAGGCACCTAATTCCCACTGAAATTTGTATATTTCCGGCAAACAGAAATTGTTTGTCTTGAATGTACTGACTAAAAATATTGGTTCAGTAGTTATAATTGGTAAATAGATCATAAATACAAATCAAGATAAACACTTTGTTGTCATGCTACAAAATACATCTTTTTTTAAATTAACTGTTTTCAGCCGTGGCACATTAATGATGACAATATTTTAAAATGAATGAGATACTGATTTATTGATGTTAAAATGTGATGCTTTTACTTAATGGAGCGTAAAATAGAAATCGTCGAGCATCTGTGACAGATGTGGGGAGGTTCAGACTGTATGGAGCCTCCTACAGCTGGTGGTGGAGGGAGGAGGTCCATCTAGGTCTATAGCGTGTTTGAGTGTATGTGTGTAAAGTTTCCCCTGTGTGTGTCAGAGGAGTGAATGAGAGGGTTAAGTGATGGATTTGTCATCATGCCGTCATACTTCCTCGCTCTAGGCAGACAGCTCACAGCATTTTCTGCTAAATTACTCATCTTACACAATCACACACACACTCACACACATATGTACAAACACACACAGGCATGTATCTCAGATGGTCTTTATGCAACAAAAATGTGAATCTCATGAAATTCATAAGTGCAGCATACTGGATACCAACAAACACACACTGTACGCCATTATTGTCGGAGCTGTGTTAATACGGACAAACTAAATGTTGCACATTTCCATGACTCGTCCTGGTGCACCCCCCCACACCTCACCCCCATCCCAAGGTGAGCCCCCAATATGTCAGTGGGAGAGTGATGGGTTCTTGCCGCCATTTAATAAAGCTCTCCTCCGTGGCCTCATGTGCATCAGTCACCAGCCGGGCAGCCATAGGTCTTGCCACACGACAGCCGGCAGCTCTATCAAACATTGCCAGGCGTGAAAAAGGGCTGACGCAGGCAAAATCCTGCTCTGGATCCAGGCTATGACAAGAGATTCAATGTAACAACAAAAGGCAATTTGATCCAGTAGTAAGTAATTCATTTAGTCTGATCTTCACTCTGTTGTTGTTTTGAGTCCAGATCTAGGTGTAGTTCAGTCAATGTGATGCAGGTGAAGTTTTTTGCTTTGACCATACTAATAATAATAATAACTTTATTTATAGCACCTTTAAAACTGAGTGTACAAAGTGCTTTGACAAAGCAAAGAGCACCCCAAGCAATACATAAAACTAAGTAAAACAATTTAAAATAATATAAAAATGACTTAACATGAAAGCAAGTCAAAAGATTAAGATCAAAAGCAAAATTCAAAAGATAACAGTCAAGAATAAAGATTTAAAAAATGAAGTTGATAAAAGATGATATAAAATAATATAAAAATGAAAGAATTATATAAAAATGACATCATATGAAAGCAAGTCTATAAAAATTCGTTTTAAGAAGTGATTTAAAAGAGGTGACCGATTCCATGACTTAAAACTGGGAGACTAGTCTTTTAGTCTAATTTCATGTCCACATTTTTTTATTCAAAAGAAAAAAAGAAATCTTCCAGTATATAAAAATCATGCTTTTTGTTTTTCTCTTGCTTTGTTCCATTTCATTTTCTGTCACTTTTTTTTCCCATTGCAATCAAGGCACTTTCAGAATTGTGTTGACATTTTCTTGACACTTGCGGCAGATCCAGTAAAAGAAAGATTAGTCATTTAGTTTGGTATTGATTCGGAAACATCTCAAGACGTCAGGATTTTGGACTGTATTGATTGTTGTCTTGGATGGGAAGGGTGCAGTGTATGTTCTGTTGTAGTCATGTGTCTTTTTTTTCATTGCAGAGTTATTGAGGTTATATTATAAATTATAAAAAAGGTGAAAAAATGAATAGACAAAAATCACCTAAATCTGCTTGCCTCTCAGCATTATCAAAGGATGATGAATAATTTTAAGACTTTAATTGGTTTAATTGCGTCTCCTGTGAGGTTTCCCACCTTTAGTGTGATGTAAGCCAAAGATGGAAAGCTCTGTGAATAAAAGCAATCATGTGAGATAATGGAAAGAGACAGCTGTGTTTCAGCCTGGTGGTGTGTTTCTGCTCTCTAGTTGTGTAGCACACTGTTGGCGATGCTCTGAGGTCAGATCGGTGTTTGTCCCTGACGGTGTGGACAGACTGTGGTTACAGTACACATGGAGCCTCCAGCTGGAAGCTAATTGTTCCTGTCGGTTTGTGCGTGTGCGTGAGTGTGTGTTTCTTGAGAGAATGTGAGCGCTCGGTTGACCCTGTCTGAGATGTCGACGGCCTCATCCCTTTCATGGGGACACAGACAATATGGAGCGCTGTCTCTCTTCTTCTTCTGCTTGTGTGACTAAACTTATGGAAACTAATGGATATAAAATGTGCATGGAAACAAATGTAGAACAGCCTCTTAAGACATCTTAGAATGTTTTAGGCACTAAGTTGTCACTCTCTGTCTGCATGTTGTGCCGTGCAGAGCTGGCAGCTATATGAGTCGCCTGGCCCTTGTCACCTAATATAGTGTCCATCTTTTACCTGGAAGCACTTTCTTTTCTCCAAGTGTGAAGAACACTCACCCATTTGTGGCAGCCTGACACTTAACGCCAGACTAAAAGCAAATGCATCTCATTCACATCTACGGCTAATTTTGGCTCCAGTGTGAACAGAGACATTTGTCAGTTTTGGTCCTGGTTGAGCTGTTTTCTTGTTTCCTTCACAGAAATATTCAGATGGTATTCTGCAAAATCCTGACTAATATGACAAATAAGGCTACGTGTTGTACTGTCATGCTTTGTTTTGGTACCAACTTAAAGTATTGAAAACAAGTACTGAAAGTAGGCAATGAATGCCTGGCCAGATTAGTGATCTTGTTTATTATTCTTTTATCATAAAATTTGAGAACTTTAGCTTGTCTTGAAATGAAAAAAACTGTTTTACAGGAAATTAGTAAGGCATCGTTTTGGTATCAACACAAGTGTAGAATTTTCTCAAAATACCTCTAATGATCAAGACCTAAACATGTTAGCTTCATCGTTTCCATGAATGTCTACTACTGTAAAACATTGATAATATCTTGGCACCACATGTGAAACAATACATTGTAATTGTAATTTATCAGTGTGTAGCCTATTTGTGTGTTTACACATCAAATAAACCACAAGGCTAAGAGCAGCAGCACACTTTGTTAGGAGTGAGCATGTAAACCCAATCAACTCCGTGAATCAATCCTGAAGCACGAGGGGTTTCTGGGCAGGAGGAGGCAGTGGGTGTTGACATCTGACAGCCAGCAGTTCCTTGTGTTTGGAAAGCCAAGCAGCACAGACTAAAAACTGAAAACACTGTAGATGAAGTTGCAGTGAGTACACAGTTAACCCACCTCCTCTGCAGCCTGACTAACCTCCGGGGTCGACGTGCTGCTACAACTCTAACCTGTAAGCAAGAGACCTCGGAGTCCATCTGACGTCTGTTTACAAGCTCTGGTTCACTTGAACTTGATCAAATACATGAAGGGACTCTCACACTGTAGTTTAGACCTTTTTTTCCCCTTTTTTATTATGAGCATGATAAATGACTTTCTACAGCATAGTGCTCTCTCTACCTCAATACCAGCGTCCTCGCTCAAAGACCTTTTTTTTTCTTCACTCCAAGAAAATGCACCAAGGTCCGGTTCCACTTTGTTCTAAAAGGACAGACATTCAAAGGTCAACAGCAGGCTTTTGTTCTGGTGAACAGATAGAATCATTCATGTGAGAGGTACACAAGGATGCTCACTTCTCCACCTACAGCATTTGCTTTTGACATGTTGGCCTTCCGATGACGACCTTGTGTCCTGAAAGAGCTGCGTCACCATTCTTTCGTTGCGCAGAAAAAGCTCTGAAGTGCGAGTTTCCTATGCTCTGCTGCTGCTGTTTGAAAGCCTTTCCTCCCCTCCCTCTTTCCTCCTTTTCTATTCTGTCTCTATTATTTTTCTCCCATGTCAATGAGTAGATAAATGTGTGGAGGCGGTTGTTTTTTTTTCTTGAGAGGACAAAATGTAGAGTGGAGGGAGAAGGGCAGGAAAGCAGAATCAGGGACTAGTGGGGGAGGAAGACAGGTTAAGGAGGAGGAGGAGGAGGAGGAGGGGAGTCTGGTGGTGGTGAAGGCTTGCCTTTCAGCCCGTTTCACAGTGGCTGGCTACCTGCTTGTGTCAGTTGTTGCGTGGTGACCCCTGACCCAGGAGCTGGCGGGCTTCTGTGGCAGTGTCAGTTTTAATTAGAGCACCACACAACTCTACTGCAAATGCTCAGATTCGGGTCGGCAGAAGTAACGGCAGATGCATGTTATAACATCGAAACACAGTGGGGTGGAGATCATCTAGTTGCCAAAGAGAGGGCCCCAAGAGAAAGGTTGGGTGTAATTTCAATTTTATCAATACTGGTTCTAATTTTACTCATCAATTCTGGTTTGAGTCCTGGTTCTTGACATTTAAGAAACCAAAATATTTTGAACAAGAAACATTTTTCAAAATCTATAAGGTATTTTCAGGGTTCCCGCAGATCCTTAAAGTCTTAAAAGGCATTGAATTCATTAATCTAAAAATAAGGCCTTAATTGGTATTAAAATGTCTTAAATCTTTCTTTCAAAAGTCTGGTAAATTGGATTTTATGAATAATATATATGTCATTTTTATGACATTGCAATTTAAAATCTCTAAATAATTGGTAACATTCAATTTTTTCTTTAAACAATTTACCAAATGCCAAGCAGGTCAGAATAGTGGAACAAATAACACTAATTTTGTTTGCTGCTGGGAAAGTGTACATTGGGTTCTGAAGGATGTGGCTCTTTGAGGATTTAGCTGCTTCATGTTCTTTAAAGTTGAGTCACTCTTGATTTAACATTGCTAGCTACTTGCTGGAGTTGTTATGGGTATTTTTGTCAGTGGGATTGACTTATGTTTGAGGATTTTGATGAGATGTGTCTGATTGAATGGATAATTAGGCTAATGCTCAGTGATAGCTATAACATTACCACTGTTGTCTTCAGATTTACAGATGCGGCACGCTTCACTTAACCATGATGGATGGGACGATTCATGCTGCAGAAGAGTAGACCATGTCTTTGTATTGCAGCGTTGCACTGAATGCTTCTGCAGATCAGAGACATTAACTTTGGGTTTTGCATCAGGTTGACTTAAGATATTAAGTCAGCCATTGATTTTACTTTTGTATGTGAAAGGGAAGCCTTAGCTTCAATGTTCTATCATCTATCATCTATTTTATTAATTTAGTTTGGGTGTCTTGGTCCTGTGGGTCTAAGCAATTGCTATCTGACACCCAAAAGGTGTTCCTTTAACAAATAATTTTTTATTTCCTCTGCGGTGCAAATGTTGTTGGTTTCTTCCAGCAACTGTACAGTGTGCTACATTTCCAAGAGGATTAATTAGATTAAACGGAGTGTTTGCTCACTCCTTAAAGTGTTTGTGTTTTCTCCTGCAGGACTGTGTGCAGTGTTTTGTTTTTTCTAAAGAGAATAATAAGTCATATTAAGGAATAATGAAGGGATTGGTGAGTGGTTGTAGCCTGTGGGACCAATTTGCTGTTTGTGGCTGCAATGTGAATCCACGAAGTGTTGATTTACAGTGCGTATACATTTTAAACATGCGTGTTTATTTTTGAGGTGTGTGATGGTTACGGTTGGTGTTTTTATGCTGAAGCACCTGATGAGAGGCAAAGAGTAGGTGATCGAATGGAAAAATAGATAGAGATAGAGAGAATAGTAGTATAGAGAGAAGGTTAGTGATTATTAAGGAAATAATAACCAAAAAGGAATCTGCCAGTGTCATAGACTCATTTCTTCATGTTTCCCTGTTAGCTTATAAATCCCTGCTGTTTTCCAGCCTCATCATTTTTATAAAATCCTTGTAAAACCCCTTAATGAATTTCCACATTGTGTGTGCCTTTTGTCTATCATTTTGACCTTCAGCCTCTGTTAGCTTGCAGCACAGTGACTTTGGTTAGTTCACAGTGGATGTGGAATTACCAGCCGATAAGCCTGAGCAGGGATCAGCTTCCTCTTGCCAGCGAAGGTGAAACTGGCAAAACTGGCCTCCCAGCAGCAGCTTTGTGCAAGCAGCTACAGCTTTCACAGGTGGATGAACTACACCTCTAAAGGACAACAAACATTTCTTCCAATTATGCGTTTTATCTGTGTGCATTGGTTGAAAAATATAGTGAGAGCAGGGGGTAACAAAAGACAAGAAACCTGGAAACATTGGCGCAATCCTTTTTAATTAAAAGCAGGAAGAGATTGTTGTCAAGTAAATGGACTGAGATGTGAGAGAGGGAGAATGAGCAAGGGATGAAAGGAAAGCCAGTGTTAGGAATACAGCAGGGGATTAAAGACAGTGAGCGAGTGTTACAGACCTCTGGCCAGTTTGCTGCTGTAATGAACATTAGGGCTGCGGCATAAATTTAATGACCTGTGAAACAAACAGCATGGCTGAGACCAGTGCTTCTGAATGCTAAGTGGCTCTATTATTAATACCAGCTCAGAGATGCCACTGTGTAAACACACTGTAAGATTCTTTCCCCTTTGAGGCCCGTTAAACACGCGGTGGCTGCATGTTGGCGGTGCACCAGATCACTGCAGCTCTCTGAAACGGGGTCACGTCTTCCTTTGTACCTGCAGAGTTAATGGCACTTTGCCCCGTTAACAGCATACCTGCGCTAACTAACGGGATATGAATAGCATTGCAGCTAATGGCTTTGTAGGTTAGTCACCTTGATAATGAATAGCTTAGTGATGGGGCAGGTGAGAAAGTGGTAATAAATAGGTTCCATGCTGCTCACAATTTAACAGGCAAGCGAGGGTGAATGAATACTGGTAGTTCATCCCATGCTGTTTGGTGACATGTCATCAGTTTGTACATGATGTTAAAAGAATATTGATTCAATCAGCAAGCAGTATATGAAATTTTGTTATAAACTTGAACTTATTTGTTAATATCAAACAAATAAAAAACAATAATGAGATGCAGGGAGAGGAAAAATATCTGAGGGTTGATTCATTACCGCTACCTAACTTATATAATAGATTCATAATATATTTTAATTGCAATTGGTAAATAAAAACACATATTTTAAAAACAAGTCACAAATTTGTGTTTAACCTTGTTTCCTTTTCCTAACACACCATCAATTGCCTTACGTCTGGCCCAAAATTCCTGTATAAAATGTGTCTCATTAGAGAAGCAAGACTCAAATTGCAGTTGTCATGTGACTCTGAGGCAGATACAAAGCAGGGCTGCAGAAGAATAGACAAAAAGAAATGATACCTTAAGTCTATGACTTTTCCTTGATCTCAATGGAAAACATCATGAGGTCAAGGAAAGATGTGAAGGAGAGTTCATAAGGACTTAGAAGACAATTCAACTGGACTTACACTAGGCTATGTAATTACCCAACACCAAATTTTATTGACATGGGTCTGCTGTCGTCGCTTTAAAAAGAATTGTGGGATGGCATGATCTCCTTTTCTTTGGTAAAGGATGGTCCACTGTACCTATGCTAAGGGAGATAAGAAAGGAGCCATTGAAGCACCATTCCTTAGCATTTAGAGTATAGGACCAGCTCTTATTATGGCTGCCTTAGATACTTCTGGATCATTTCACTTAGTTAGGAACCTTCTTAAGCAAAAAGAGTATTCCACCACAGCCCAGGTCTGCAGGTATTGGGGATGGAAGGAACTCTGAGTCTGATTACAAGTGATGTAGGCTTAATCAAATGATCCAGCAGGGAGCACAGGGGAGACCAAGAAGAGCTCAGAGCTAACCAGATGTCTGCGACATGAGGAGAGATACATGGCATGAGGAGGCTGCTTGAGGCTATTAAATGCAATCACAATCCCCTGGAAGGGAGCCCAAGATGGCTCAGCAACCGGCCTGGGAGTAGAGGCGATCTGTCAGAAGAAGGTCCCTTGTTCTCCCCCTGAACCTGACCTCAGGCTACCTGCCCATTCAACAGAGAAGATGCTAAAAACTCCAGGCTGCTCTTTCGACAGGCAGCAATGGGTATCCATCATTATCAGCACTGTGGTCACGGTTACAAAGGGGGCCCGTGTATGTCTCTGACATCTGAATCTGCCCATCTGTTTGTTTTTTCTTTGCTGTGTTGGTCCTGGTGTGTACAGTATGTGTGTACACTGGCAAATCCTGGACTCGGCAGGACTTCACCTTGTTTTCCATTCCATGCTGTGTCTCACTCCATGAGGGGATAAATACTTTAAAAGCAGAGATAGCCCTGTGTCCCCAGCTGCTGTGACTCAAGGTGTGGCAGCCCTGCATTAGCTGCACCTTTTACCACAGTGACTTATTGTTTTCTGCCTAAACATAGATTTCATCTTAAAGTGCACATTACCGTCTTGGCCATTATTCTCTGCAGAGTTTGGTGTGAAAGGTCACCAACATAAGCGCTGGCGCAGCTGAAGCTCAGATGAATAAGTAATACCATCAATGACAACCAGACTGCATACCACAGTAGAGATTCTAAGTGCTGGAAGGTTTTTGATGGAGAGAAAAGAGGTATAAGCTCCACTGAGGTGTCTTGCAAATTAGTGAAATGGGAAAGATGAGGTAAAGGCTCAATCAGACTGTTCAAGGTGTTATTTTCTATAGTTGGCATCCTCTGAAAGCAGCCCACATTTCAAGCTTACACAGCAGATGAGGATTACACTATTGTATACTCAATGAAGATAGTTAAACCCTTAGTTTAGATAGTAGTGTTGTCAGTACTATCCACATACATTTGTGTACTCTTTTTACTGGTTTGTACTCTTTCTACTGGTTTCAGCCCCTTAGTTCCAGTTAAGGGAGCTACTGCATACAATATTTTGGACAATAGTGTCCTTCCAATTTTGTGGCAGCAGTTTGGGGAAGGTCCTTTCCTGTTTCAGCAATGCCGTCGTGCACAACGTCAGCTCCATAAAGAAATGGGTTTTTAGAGTTTTATTGTGGAAGAACTTGACTGGCCTGCAGAGAGCCCTGACCTCGACCCCATCCAACACATTTGGGATGAACTGGAACAAGACAGATCTTATCACCTAACATGTGACTGAATGGGAGGGATATATAGTTGAGGGATATATTAAACTTTTCCGACCGGCAACCCATTTTTTTCAGCACGCACAATATATTTGTGTATTCCCCACTCCCCATACCGACATCAATCGTCTTTAATGTGAAAATTAAATTTTACTGGAACATTACGGCCTATTGGCTGCTCTCCTTCAATTAAACAAAATAAATCTCCTTCTTTGCTAAGCAATACGCTATGAAGACAGGCTGAACAGCTCTCCGACACTATTTGGGGAAAAAAGTCAGATGGCATACGATGAAGGATCCCTCTGCAGGTGGGGAGAACATAACTATGCCATTAAATGATAAGGGTGCACAACAGCACATACATTTTTTGGTCTAGTTCTCATATATGATATATGAAATGACACCAATTGAACAGACAGCAGCCACTAAAGATGGCTTAATTGTCATTTAGTCACTGTCCTGTTTTGTGAAAGACTCGACAGAAATCAACGCAACAAGAATGTGAGTAATATGGCCCAAGTCAGTTGCTATTCACACACACTTTAAATTGCGCTTGACAGTTGAATTGTTTAACAAGTTGAATTCCTGAGTAGGCAGAACATTAAATTAATGAAATAAATGACACAAATCACCAGGCTGTTTATAGCTTCAAATTAATGCCCATGGTTTTGGAATGAGATCATATATGGCTGTAATGTTTGGGTGTCCACACACTTTTTGGTTTCCCCACTGCCATGACATTTTTAGTTAACTGAACTAGGTCTGTTTTGTACTTTTGTCTCTGTACACAATGGATTTGAACTGAAGCTAAGATGTGATTTGAACAGTAGACTTTCAGCTTTAATTCAAGGGGTTCAACAAAAATATCACATCCATTTAGGAATTACAGCCATTTTTATACAAAGTCCCCCATTTTCAGAGGCTCAAAAGTAATTGGACAATTGACTGACAAGGAGTTTTATGGCCAGGTGTGGCCTGTTCCTTAGTTGTTTCATGACAAATTAAGCAGATACATTTTGAGATTTGATTCTAAGTGTTGAATTTTCATTAGCCTCATGATCCAGTGCATACCACATCATCTGTCAAACATGGTTGAGGTAGTGTTATGGCATGGACATGTATGGCTTCCAGTGGAACTGGGTCACTGGTGTTCATTGATGATGTGACTGCTGATAGAAGTAGCAGGATGGATTCTGAAGTGTATAGGACTATACTATCTGCTCAGATTCAGCCAAATGCTGCAAAACTGATACAGATGGATAATGACCCAAAACATACTGCAAGAGCTTCTCAAGGCAAAGAAATGGAATTTTCTTCAATGGCAGAGTCAGTCACCTGACCTCAACCCAATTCAGCATGCTTTTCACATACTGAAGGCAGAAAGGCCCACAAACAAGCAGCAACTGAAGCCAGCTGCAGTAAAAGCCTGGCAAAGCATCTCAAAGGAGGAAACTCAGCATTTGGTGATGTCCATGGCTTCCAGACTTCAAGTAGTCACTGACTGCAAAGTCTTTTCAACCAAGTACCAAAATTAATCCTTATATTTATAATTATGTTAGTTTGTCCAATTACTTTTGAGCCTCTGAAAATGGAAGACTTTGTATAAAAATGGCTGTAATTCCTACACAATTAATGTGAAATTTTCATGATGGTGTATAAAGGCAAAAGTACAAAACTTGTGTCACTGTCCAAATACTTATGGACCTGACTGTAGATGTATAGCAGAGCTTTCTGGAAAATAAACATAACATTCACTACCACTGAAACTGGTCTTTTGTATTTTTTTTCCCCCGTTTTATGTACAGTGATATCCACACACACACTCTCCCACACTTTTGCTTCTCCCACTTCATCTCCCATCCCTCCATGTGGCCAGTGAGGGAGATGTGGATTGTCTGTAGCGAGTCATCAATCACGTTGGTAACGAAAGCTCCATAAACAGAAAGGCAGCCTACCTACTGGTTTCTGCTTGGCGGTGATAGCATTCACATCGTCCTGCAGCACTTCCCTTCCTTCCTGCTGACCTCTGAACAGCTTCAGTGGCAAGGACGAGACTCTGCTTATCTCCACTCGCTGGATTTAGACACCCTATGTGGGTGGTAGTAACACCCAGGTGTCAGGGATGTAGTGTCGTAAAATAAGACGGTGGGCAAACTGTGACCTCCATTCAGCGATCGGTGTCAGGCAAACAACCAATAATAAACAAAACTCAGTTATATTTAGAAAATGATTTAAAGGAATATGCACACTTATGGCAAAATTGAATTTTTTATTGACTGCAGGGCTTACAGCTTACATTTCCATCATCGATTAATCTGTCATTTTCCAGATTCATTGTGTAGGCTATAAAATAATCTAATTATTTTTAAGATGACGTCCTTAAATAGCTTGTTTGGTCCAAAATCCAACAATATTCCATGATCAGTTATAATAACTGAAATAAGCAGCAAATCCTCACAATTTATTAAGCTGGAACCAGCTAATGTGCCTCATCTTTGCATGATAAATTATTAAAACAATTAATCAAATATCAGCATTTTTGAATAATGATTGATTCTGATTTCAGTAGCATTAGGCACAACAACTGCCAGGTTTACTGTGCTGCTAGATATTTCATAAAAAGCTTTAAATTGCATTTCAAATTAACTTTTATCTTTTCTTTTATATTTTATGTGTGCGTCTGTACAGCTCCAGAGCTCCTTTGTACACGCTGCCCTGTTCAGCCTTGTGTGTTTTGTTTTGTCTGTGTTCCGGCTTTTTGTATACAAACCCATAACAATGCCAGTTTGTGTGCTTTCCTGTACCTATTGTTGCCATTTCGTCTCCGTGCCCCCGCTAGCATCCACTTGTAAGGTCGAGACAATGACCACAAATAGAGTGCTGTGTATCTGCACTGGCTTGACCCGATGGCCCTTCCTGTTTCCTTTAACACCCTCTCCTCGTTCCCCCACCCCCACCCTTTGACCTCTGCAGCAAAGACGGGTTGGCCTGTCATGTCAGGACAAGACAGGGTGTGCTCCTGGCCTTTTGACAGGAATCTGTGAGAACCTGCTACTTTCTTTCTCATAATCCGTGGGAGGAGACTAATTCCACACTGCGGACCAGACAAATACTAATATAATCAAAGCAGTAATGTCATTTAACAGCTTAAGCAGTCATTTGGTGCTGAAGACTACAAGCTTATAAATGATTTAATATATCTGGAGTTGTGGCGTTAGAAAGAAGTAAGCTCACCAGACCTCTGTGGCTTCTTCCTCATCTGTGCTTGAGGCTGGCGGCTCAAGGCTACATTAGCTGCTACTAGCATAAGAAACCTGAATCTCAGGCTGAACTGTCGGCGGTAGAGTTGAATTGTGAGTAAAGAAGGAATAAAAAAGATGATATATATATAGATATATATATATCATTCTCCTGCATTCAATGTATCCTTTTTTTCACTGTCTAACGCAATTATGTCACTGCAGTGCAATTAAAATCAGTGGAGTGCTCTTTTATGACATGATGAAGCATTTCCTGCAGCTTAGTACAAGAATGCAGAGCAGCAGAAAGAAATAGTGGACAGTGTATTGAATAGTGAATTTTGGACACAGTCTGGCTTTTTATTAAGGTATAGAACTTCGAATGTTACCACACTGCGCTAATTTATGTCAAAGCATCTCAATTTGCTTTGGGGGTTTATTGTGTTCAAATTCAGTTTGTCTCTGAAGAGTAGCAGACCTTCAGCGTCGGGCCTGAATTGGTGCAATGACTAGCAGAGGCCAAAACACACAATGGTCCTTTTTTAATAATTTCCTTTCATCCCCTTTGTGCTCTCAGCATTGTATGTCAGAAATAAAAGTTTTGAGATTTTCAAACAGCTTTTTGAATTTATTTATTTATTTTTTCAATTAACTTGCAGTCCTGGAGCTGTAGTCTTTGTGTTTGAGGATGAAAAGCAGTGAGAGGGTGCAGCTTTGAAGCAGCCTGAAAGACACATCTGTGTAACGTGCGTTCATTCAATTTTCAGATCACCTTGTCCTGGGAAAAAAAAAGGCTGCTCCAAGGACCAGAGCTGGGAAATGAAATCTTGCCTATCAGTTATTGTCACAGAGTAAAGCTCACTTATTTCCCAGAGATATTATCCTGCCTCCCTTCACTCATTTCTCCCCCCTATTACATTGTTCTCCAGGATCAAGTTCATGGAGGTCGGGGCTGGAGCAGGGTAATGGGACCCTTGTCCCTGTGTCTCAAGGCATGTTGAATGGGTCTTGGTCCCTGCCCCCAGCCCACATGCAGGCTCTCTGAATAGGACCCTGATTCCCCCTCTTTTTCTTAGCCTGTTTTCCAGTTTCCAGACCTGCCACTGCTTCCTGAAAGTATTTAGATTCCATGTTCACATGTTGACACATCTGTGTTCCCTGAATAAAAATAAACATACCAATTTGGTTTGAATGACTAGAGTGACTTTATTTTAGACTACTAGTGTCCTGGATATTTTGGTCACCAGAAGTAGCTGCAGAGTGCCCATTCCTTGCTTTCACGATGCTCTCTGGGGTCAAATCAAGTAGAGACCTTCCCCGGTAAGGCTCCGAGATAATGTTATCTTCTACCTTCTGTTTAGAAGCTTGCAGCATCTTGATACGATACAGTCTCTTGCTTTTGTTTGATATCTAGTGTAGTGGCAAGAAGTATTGTTGGAGGGATAACTTAGCTTGTTTACTATATTATGTGAACGCCACTCTCACCATGAACATCCCGCCAATATTCAAAATCAACTTTAAAAAATCTGGCAGTTCAGTAAAGTGTCTATATCGGGGGGGAAATGAACAAATAGGTGAATATTCATACTGAACAGCCAAATCCGATTCAACAGTGTCAGGTACAGCCCCAGAGATTATAGTAACATTAAAATCATTCTGATGGTATACATTTTTTGGGGGGTAGAAAAACAGAACAAAATTGGTGTTGTCTATGTGATGCTTTCAGGCCATTCAGCTCAGTTTTACTGCATCAAATTTGCCAGCGCACAACCTGAAGTAGTGCAACTAGTGGGGAAAAGGGGATTTTTGCTTATTTTACATAATTGTATTGGTTGTTATACTGCCTCAGAAAAATGGTATCAAAATGGAACTAAATGGTGGCAGATTTCACCTTAAACTGTCAGATGTAAAAGCATCTTGTCTGTGGGAGTAAGTAACATGTTAACATGTGCGGTGGTTAAGACGGTGCAAATATTCCGTGCACATATTTTTCCAGTTAACCTTGTTAACGGTCTGTTATCATTTTGCTGTTGTTACATGTAAATGATTTTGTTCATTCAGTGCTCCAGTGTGTTAACAGTCCTCTGACACACACAGACTTTATTCTGTTATGAGATGAGTTTTTACTCTATTTTTTTAATAATAATTGCGTGACAGGATCCTGCCACCACACACTCAGTCACACTCTTCTCAGTTTCAGTTACTGTAGTCGTTGATGACTGTGATGTCTGTGCTAATCCAGTGTGTGTGTGTGTGTGTGTGTTAGGGGTGGGCGGTTTACTGGTTTCTTCACCGTCACCGGTGTCACGTTCTGCCACAACATGGATTTTGCAATACCGTCATTACCGTGATAAATGTTTTAGAATATTAAAAATAACTATAAGGCCTTTTGTTTTGTTTTTTAAAGTTCAGTCTTGGTCTGAATACCTGTCTTTATTTTGTTGCAAAGAAAACTTAAAGCATATTCATTATAGTCTGCCGCTATTCACGTGAACAGAAACTGAGCGTCAGACGCAAGCCAGACGGCGCCATAGTTATAAAGGGAGAGGCAGTTTACCGCTACAGTTATCGACAAAGAAACAAAGGTCGCAACACAATCAACTTTCAATCAGCAAGACAGAACAGTGAGAACAAGGGTTCTTATTCTCTGAAAAGAAATTAATGGGATGTCGGAACCAGGTGGACCGAAAGCACCAGTGGTTTAGCCAACAGCTGCACCAGCGGAGCGCAACAACACAGCTGTGACTCCAGGCTTTGTTCACTGCTGCTGCACTGTCTGCCTGGGGGCTGGAAGAAGTGCGTCTGGTATGCATGACAACGGACAGTAGCTCAAACAAGGTGCGCACATTACAGATCAACAAATAGACCAGGCTAGCATGTTTTGGACACAGGCTACACATTGCTAACTTGGTAAGTTGCAATTGTCAAACCAGCAGGCTTTCTGAACAGTGCATGGTCCTGAAAATAAGTCTAATAAACCTTCCAAATTAATTACACATAAATCATATAATTTAGCCTATTTGACCAGAACAGATTCTGTATCAACACTAGTACTTTTATCCAAATATAAATGAAGCAAATTATCAGCAATAATATACGTTTTCTGCAAAAATGCTGTTGAGATGCCTAATACTACCAGAGAATTAATCACACAATAGTTGGTAGTTAACCTACATCATGGGGCAGGCAAATTGTTTCTTTAAGATGTGTTCCCTTGCAATGCCAATAAAGTGAAAAGAATCATGTTTTGAGTGGAGTATCCCTTTTCATTTTGTAATACCGTGATGTCATACCATCACCGTAAAAAATAAAAAAATACTGTGATATAAATTTTAGGTCATATCGCCCACCCCTAGTGTGTGTGTATACTTTCCCATCCCCATGGTTGTAGCCTTTCCTAAGCAGGCTAAGTCTAGTGGCTAACCCTCAGCACCTCTGCGTTTGGCAACATGACTGCAGTGAGATTAATTCATTCCACACACCATCAGTCACTAGGCACTTGTTATTGGTGCTGGGGCAGAGCGCACACACACATACATGGCCCCTTCACCCTTGTGACTTCGCCTTCTACCTCGTCCCCAAAGTTTGCAAAGGTGGCCTTGGTGTTGAGAGGCCATTTGTCAAAACCCAGCCAGAGTCTCCACTTGGCTCCTTTTAATAAGGCTACCTGGGCTCTGGGATTATACACACACACACACACACACAGACACACACTCACACTCACACTCACACAGGGTATGTACTCTACTTTGCACATACTCATACAGCTCTCAGTGTCAGGTGGTGCATCCCACGGGGCTTATAAAAGTCCCATTAACATGGCCCTCCTCATTGGTTCTGACAGGTAAATCAATTAGACCCCTCCCTCCAGTGACCCCGGGGCCGCTCTGACTCAGAGGTCAGACACGATGGACCGCTGGTCCTGCATACACTCTCTCAACTCTCCCTCTGTCTCCCCTGTTATCTCTGGGGCTGGTCACGGTGTAGCTTGTTCGCCCCGCCACGTATTCAGCGCTGGGCTGATATCCCAGGGTGCAGTTGTTCTCCGGCTTTTAGGTGGAGGATCATACTTTACCTGAGACATGTTTTGATCTTATCCTCTTCTCACACACATATGCACAGTGCTCTGTCTCACCCTGCAGGGACATGTCTGTTTGTGCATCTGTGTGTCTGTGTGTGTGTGTGTGTGTGTGTATATTCTTGTACGTTTTTTTCTGCAGACCATACATGCTTATAGGGATGAGGGAATTCCTCTAATATGAGGATTATTGCAAATACAGTACAACAAAGATGTGTTGTGCTTTATTGGTCAGAGCGTTTAAACAACACGTTGATCCCCTTCTCTTTGGTTGGAGTGCCATATTTGTTGCTGCATTAGTACATTCCCTAAAACCATTAAAATATTGCTTTACCTGACCTGTTAGGGATGCATGTGGAACTATACTGTGCTGCTGTGTGTTTCATCCTGCTTTCACTCTCTCACTCTACCCCCCCTACCCCCCCTTTCTCTCTCCGTCTCTCTCAACCCAACCGGTCGAGGCAGATGACCGCCCACCCAGAGTCTGGTTCTGCTCGAGGTTTCTGTCTGTTAAAAGGCAGTTTTTCCTTGCCACTGTCACCTAGTGCATGCTCATGGTGGAATTGTTGGTCTAGACCTGCTCTATATTAACAAGTGCTATGAGAAAACTCTGTTATGATATGGTGCTATATAAATACAATTGAATTGAATTGTTATCAGAGTTGTAACATTTCTAACTGATCTAGGTCACACTGTGTGGACAGCAACTAACGGTTACAACTTAATACCATATTGCAAATTTCATGTGAGCAAAAATCTGATATGCATTAATTAATTAAACATTTCTTACAATCAAAACCAAATACAACCAAATATTTACTTTTGTCAATGATATTTCTGTGTATATGACGTCAACTTTTGGCAAGATATGTAACAAAATATTGCAGACTTTCTGAGTTGTTGATCCGACTTGAGGGGGCGTTCATGTGAATTTTCCCAGGCAGCAACTATGTTTTCCGATTTTTTATTTTTTTTGCATTGAGGGATTATAACCAATGAAGGTTTGGTGTATTAGCTCAGAAAGAGATGGCTAAACAATTATGATCAAGACTGAGCCCCTTAATCTAAACCCACCATGTCTGCATTTAATTCTGGTACACTTCCTGATACTCTGGTTGTAGAAACCTTCCTCTGTGCCTTGTCTTGATGAAATTACCTTTGTATGATTGTTGAACTTGCAAAGGGTGGCTCAAAAAGAAGCTTTTCCTTTGCTGCTGAGGGGCTGATACCAAAACTAATGCTTTATTACACTGATCCTTTCTCTAATAGTGTCATGCCCGTGTCTGGGAGGCTTGGGGGGGTTCAGTGTCTGTTGTATATTCTCGTGTGTTCCCATGTCACGTCCCTGTCTGTGTACTTGTGTTTTTATGTTTTCTTCCTTGTGTGGTTCCGAGGTCCTGTGTTTCATGTTTGAGTTTTCCTGTG
>JAVQJF010051793.1:0-53661 GCA_036023855.1 Gadopsis marmoratus | reverse complement strand
TCTTTTACTTTACGGCTCCCGGCCTTAATTTCCTCACCCCAATTGCCTTTGCGCCCCCCCCCCCCCCCCTTTCAGGCACTCTCACACTAACCACCTCGTCTGTTTCTGCCTCTAAACCTTCCCTCCGTGCCTTCCTCCTGGTGGAATTAGGTTGCTGTGTAGTGTGCTGGTGAGATGCTAATTAGCAGGTGGTGTAGAGAGACGCAAGGGCATCCTTTCACATAAACACAGGGAAATGCGTTGACACCAAGGCCACATGGACTACCAATACTGTTTATAGCAATCACCTGAAGGTCTGATTAATGTTTGAGTTAATCAGTGGGACAGGAAGGAAATAGGCTGTGGGTGTGTGAGTGAAAGAGGAGTGGAAAGAGAGAGAGAAAGAGACCGGTAATGTGCATCGTTTATATCGTTCTGCAGTGATATGCATGTGTGTGTGTGTTGGGCATCTAATTAAACAGATTTGAGTATTTCACCAGAAATCTCTTTAATCGTGTCTTTTTTTAACTAAGGCAAGTCTTTGTGTGGGATTCTGGAGAACTATTTATTTTCAATATATGACCTCGGCGACAGTTTTCGGGTGATGTCATGAAACTGGCCTGTATCCCACTCACTGTCCTTGGAGGGGAGAGCTGAGTTATCTGTCCAAGTGCTGTCAGCAGCAAGCGGTAAAAACCTGACAGCAAAAAGTTTTCTCTTTTAAATTACACCAGCAGAACTGTTAAAATGCTTTGCTTTCGTCATTTGGTGTAGGAAAGCATGCAAAACACAGTACAGTATTCTGTAACTTTGCATGACTACACATTTAGTCATGTTTCTTCTGTTTGACATTGAGCCCTGTGACTGCCGCTTTGTCTGGGGTGTAAGAGGGCTGTTGCCCACTTTGTGGATTCAGACGAATGGAGTTTGATGCTGACCCAGTCAAGAGATCCCATTAACCCAGGCTTCCTGAACAGAGTTGCTGTGTCATACGAGGCCTTCTGGCACATGTAAGAGACACAGGATGATGACTATCAAGCTGATTGTGTTTGAGAGCAGCTATCTGCAAGTGTTGTTAAGTGTCAGGCCTCATTAGACAAGAACTGATACTATCTGACACCTGTCAGATATACATGTATACTTTGGCTCCAAGATATGCCTGTATATTTATTATTCACCACACTAATATTGAGCTCAAGATTTGGGCTAATTTCTGCTACTTAAAAAATAAAAAAAATTACTATTTTCCTTTTACATTTTATGACATTTTGAAAGGTGGAAAGATTTCTGAAACATCACCTTTCTGACTGGATTGTTTATGCCACATCTGGAGAGGAGATACCAAACAAAAATTAGCGTCAAGTGGATTATGTTTCGTTATGATTACTATTATCTGTAGTCTGGGTCTTGTATTTGGAATTAAAGAGAACCCAGGATTTTTAATTGAAAATGTCATGTATCCTTTTGGGAAAACAAATATCATTTACAGAATTTCATCATTCAGTTTCTCTAAAAAGGGAGATTGCAAACTGTTCTCTGACCACCAAATTTTGTTTTTAAAAGTTGCTTTTATTTACTGTTAAACTCCTTTGTGAGGGAATATCTGCTTTTTGTCAAATTGTGACAATCTTATTTTTAGAGATTCAAATGTTCAGTAATTCCTCATCGGTTTGGATAGTAGTCATAATGAAGACCATGATACGAGCACTGGAGACACAAATGATGCTTTATAGCAGATGCGACTGCCAACATGACATGGATATGAATGGAGTTCCAAGTTTCAAATGTTGAGAGGTTTTAATGCGGTTTTAAGAGTTTTGGCACAGGAACCCGTAGCCTGTGGCGTCACCGGATGATAATGCATGCTGATGACTGTTAAACCCCCACAGACAAATGGTGCTTTCTTACCGCTTCCTAGTCAAATTCAAGATGTATTTCCTTATCCTGGCCACAGCATGGCACTCTTCAAATTGAAATGTGACCTCTTTCCTGACAGCTCGGCTCTCTGCTGTAACATTTTGAGTCAATTCTAGAGCATCATGCGAGACCCTCACCGTGTCACTGCAACCCCTACCTTGTATTCTGATTTCATGATGAATCCCATCCGTGACAAACCAATCACACATGCCCATCAGCGAAGGGACAGTGCTACAATTGGGCACATCAGGGTTGGAGAAGAGCTTCCTTTTGAAATCAGCACACGACTCTGCCGAAATTACTCCCCTTTCCCTTCCACTCCCTGTTATTTTTATTACAAGGCCCCTCTCCTGAAGATCCCCACTGGGTGGTTGGTCTTCCCAGTCAACACTGAGATTGACATCAGTGTAGCCATCTCATTACTCTCCAAGGGATCTGGGAGGTCAGTGCTATCAAGTGGAGTGGTGCTATAAAATAAATTGAATGTTCCGCTGAGGCAAATGTTGAAGGTGATAGACAGAGAGGGCCCCTGCTCAGAAACACAGCTCGCTCCAGCTCCCCTGGGTGCCGCAGACTGGGACCCGGGCTGAGCAGCTGGATGACTGGCTGGGAAAAAGGTTGCAATCAGAATTAAACATGAGCAACCCGACCACTGTGGTATGTTAGCCATCCGTCGCTCTCTGCAGCACGGAGAGGCTACCTATGCACGTCCAGTGGGTCTGTCAGATATTGGAATAGACACACTTGACTGCACAGAGGTGGAATCAGAATTGCAGATGGGGAAGGAGAGGGAAAACGAGAATAAAGTCAATCGATGTGGAGCGAACGCCTACAGCATAAAGCCACATGGTTTGTATTCCTCTGGTCAGAAGATAATGTTAAGCTACAGTTACACTTGTGACTTTCATACTCTGATTCTAAAAAGCACAGTGTATGACAGTAAATGACTTTAATTCTCGACTTGGTCTGAAAGTCTTTTGTGTGTTTTAATTTACAGCAGAGCTCTGGCTATTTTTGAGAAATTGGTGTGCAGAAATGCTTATATTTACAGTATTTGGGGACTTACTGTACACTTAAGAAAAACATTTCTGACAATTTTAATGACAGAACTGTTTTAACAAGAGGTAGTTAGTTTGATGGCACCACTATGCCTCTGTGGTTAAAATAAACAAGGTGATATGATCCAAAAATGACTGGAAAAAATACTTTGCCAATGGCATCACTAAAGACGTGCAGTATCATTGGTCCATTAGGGCTTCATTTGAAAATCTTGCAGCCCAGAGAGCAACACATAAGTAGTAGCTCTATATCACAATTAACCTTTTTTTGGTCATAATTGACTGGTATTGATTGTAGGGTTCAGATTGAAATTCTGTTTTGAGTCTGCGTTGTCATTGTGTCACATCGCTAACTTTCTATCATTTTATTTTTAGGATCCATAGTGTTTGTGTTCAAAGTCCATTCTTGTGCATCTACACTCACTGTAAAACATCTTGGGGTGATTGGATGATAAAAGTGAGATTGAAAAGTAGCCTTTGATTGGAAGCTATAGCCTTGAGCAATGTCTCTATACAGTGAAATATACTCAAGTAGGAAAGTCATTCCTTCCTCTGGACTGCCTGGAGTTTTTTGCAGCATGTGTAATATGTGGTCCTGATTCCCATAGCTTGTAAACGATCCCGTTTTCATTTTCAGATATGCCACATACTGTGTAATATGTGTATGTTTTCTCTATAAAGTGCCACAAATAATTTATCTAAGGCTGTGCTGCAAAGAGAATAGTTGACTTTGTTGGAGAAAAGAATGCTTTTGGTCTTGGATTTGCTCGTAACAGCCGCTAACACAGCAGTGTACCAGTGGCTTGCAGGCTTGGCACAGAGACAATGTGAAATGTGAGCTCAATTATATGTATTCATGCCCTCATAAATGACATATGTTGTTAGTTATAGGGAGTAACTAGTTCAGACCTGGATATGCATTGACAGACGGTTAAGTAATTATTCGCCTGTAATGACTGAAATAAGGCGTGATGAGTCAGACAAATTGTTTTAAAAATGAAGGAAAAGTCTTTTTCTCACGGGGCATTTTTACAAAAGCGTGGCTATCACATCCAACAAACAGCCAGGCTTGAGATAAAGTATTTAAAAAATCTATTCAATCTCCAAAACAGGCATCTAGATTGCTTGTTAGTTTCCCAGGAACATCAGAAAAGGACTAAGCTTACAACTTCTCGCAATGACCGTCCTCAAGCGCACTGCGGGAGAAGCAATTTGTTGGAAAATGTAAATCCATTTAGCCCCAACAGAAAGGTGGCAGGCTGACTTAATTGAGGTCTCCTGCTATATATAAAATGAGTAAATAATTTTTTGGACGGAGCAGGTTATATGGAACAGGGGTCAACGGCTGAATACACATACCGGTAATGGAAAGACTACTTGAGTTGAAGTTTGTTCTTTAATTCTGAGTTACACAAGCTCCACATTTTCTTGTCGTATCTTGAAAGATGTTGCAGTCTGCCCTACTTCTCTGCTTGATACCAAAGACTAATAACTCTCTCTTTTATTGTCTGAAAATGTGAACATTTTTCTGTTCGGGCTGAGATGTCTGTTCTGCTAGAGTAAACACTGGTTTGAACAGCACAGCATGTCACTGCTAAAAACTCTGCAAAGAATCTGTGTGGAAATACAAAAATGTTTAATAGATAACACTCAATGAATAAATTATCTTTTACTTGTTCGCTCTGTCTGGACTTTTGTGCACTCTGACTCTCTTGAGGTACAAGTTGGACGTAAATACACACACCAAAACACACTAATAAAACACCTGCCTGGAGGCTTAGATTAGGATGGTCCAGAGCCGTTGGCTCACTTCCTCCAACACCGCAACAGGAAAATCACAACAGAGCACTCCTGACCTGTAAGCCCTGGGTCCTGACAAGTGCTATATAATTGTGCAGTCTGCCCTAAATGATTCAGTGTCTCTCAAAAATTTAACTATCATTTATCTTCAATCCCCCCTCCTGGCCTCCTTTTCCCTCTTCTCTTCTCTTTTCTGTTTTATACATCGTGTGTTTTTGATTATGTTTTCATCAGTGTTTTTCTAATCCACCAACTAGTAAACCAATTTAGCCGCTGGCGCCCTGAAACTATTCTGGCATGAAGCGGCTATTGCAGCATTTAGCCCCCCTTTCACTGCCAGTAAATGTTTAAATACGTTGCAGTTTTGTTTGAAGGACCGTGTCACTGCACATGGCTAGCCAGCAGATGCCTTCAAGATAAGAGCACACCTTTTACTTAGGCTTTACTAGCAATCTTTGTTCCAGTGTTGTGGTTAGACTAGTCGGTAAAGAATGGACCTTTGTATCACAAAGACGAACACTATTCCAACCGAGTCACTAGAGTAATTCTAAGGAATCCACTTTTACCTTCCACAAAGTGTTGGATCTAATGCTATTCTGGGGACAGGAGGGGGCATAGTTTAATCGTGGTAACTTAATTCACTTTTTGGCCACTTGACATTCAGCTGTTCCAACACTATTGCTGATAGTGATAGTGATAAAGAGGATCCACAGCTGGATTCACAAACTGTAGCAAGAGGTATCATTTCTTTTGCTCATTCTCTACTCAAATTGCTAAATGGTCATATGTGGTTAGAGCTGCTTGAAAAGCTATTATCAGCAGCAAAATGAAAATGCCATTTAAGTCAAAATTACAGGAAATACAAGTGTAACAGAATCAGAGTTGTCAATACTGATTTTCCTGCAGTACAAATTTAAGTAGTTGTGTCCTTTATGGAAGGACAGGGACATCTTTATATTTGGTCTTTTAACATATAATATGGTACCTGTGCAGAAAACAAAATCACCCATTATCATATATGGTTGAGGCTTTGCTCATTAGTTGGCTTGCTTTTGCTTTTGTCTGTATGACACTTATTATTCAGGAACCAGGAAATGACAAGTGGCATCTTCCAGTTAAAAGGCCAGCTGTAACTCAAGTCAATCAATACAGTGAGATGGATGACGCTGTTGATCCAGACACTAAGGGCTTTCCATTGTTTGGATCCTTACAAACTTGTAGTCTTCCACCTGCAGCCTTTTTCTTTACAAGACCCAAATGTCATCCACTTCATCATTGCCACCCTTTGATTACTGCTTCCTTATTAGTCCTTTATCCGGAGGGCCATAACTCTTCAGCTGAGTGTCATTATTTTGAGTGTGACATTAATGGAATCAATATTTTGACACCTTGCCTTCCCAATGCAGGTAATTGAAGTCACAGGTATAGTGGGTAATCGAGTTGTGGAGGGACATGACTGACAGGTAATAGGATAAGGACTCACGAAGCTCTGAGGCTCTGACATTGTCCCAGAGGCCCTTCTGTGCATCATGAAAAATGGATTTTAGCTGGTACAGAGTTAAGAAGGTTACTTCATATTTCCCTACAGTTCTCACCATACCGTGACATGGTTTCAACATTAAGCTAACTTTCTTAATGAAGTGAAATGCTGTTTCAGCAGGGTCGTTTCTATTTAACATCTTAAAGAAAAATACGTGCTGAAATCAAGATATTATTCATCCACATTGAAGAGAAATTCATAGCTCTAATGTAAGTAGACAACATTGTAAGATTTTCTGGCCCTGGAGACAACATGGTCAAAATTCATTACAGACATTTGACTATCAGTTGTGCACCATCTCATACAGAAAAAAACGTTGACTAGCTACCCTTGAATTGATGTGGCCTGTGTGGCAGCCTAATTAACCATCTCTGAACTTAGCTGTCCGGTAATTTATGGTGCCTTGTGGCTAATAGGTGATCTCAGTAAAATGTAATCTAGGCAGATGACCAGTGAATTGAAATGGTCTTTACTGGTTTGTGAGGGGGCGACTGTGGCTGAGAGGGTAGTGCGGTCGTCCATTAATCCCAGGGTTGGTGGTTCGATCCCAGCTCCTCGTGTCCACAAGTGTCCACAAGTGTCCTCCTGCCGAAGGGCAAGACATTGAACCCCAAGTTGCGGTGGAGGCCAGCATGGCACTGGCACTGTGTGTGTGAATGTGTGTTTGTCTGCCCTGTGATTGACTGGGTGGGTCAATTGGCTGGGTGTTGCCCCGCCTCTCGCCAATTGTCAGGTGGGTTGGCTCCCGCCCCCCCCCCCCCCCCCCCATATGATATGAATGGAGATGGAGATATGAATGAATGATTACTGGTTTGGGCCTAGTATTTGTGTAACTATATAACTCGAGAAGAGAGAGTTTGTACCAGACACTTGATAGAGTTTATTGTATAAATCAATGGCATTGCTGAAGGGGGTGTCATACATTTCTCTCTCCCCAAAAAACTAAACTAAACACAACTAAACTGCTGCATTAAGTGGACTGCCCAGCATTCTGGTGTGTTTTTGTTAGCTCCGATACTGAAGTTCTGTTGTTATCCTCGGCTAGCACAGCGCTCCAAGCCAAGCCCCAGTCAACAGACTGCTGCCCAAGTAATTACAAGACTTACTGTCAAAACAGGGACACGGGGAGAGGCGGAAGAGCAGAGCCAAAGTGCGAAATGGGGAGAGAAAGCTAAAGAGTAAGAAAATGAGAGAGGGCACGACCGAGGCTGACTGCTTCCGCTTAAGCAGCACCAAAACTTCAGAGCACACAGACACACACACACACACACACACACACACGTGTGCACAGGCACCTTGGCTAACTAATACCTCTCTGTCATCTGGCAGTTACAAGTCATGCCTTGATCATATGCTTGTAGGAACATAAGGAGAGCTCATACTGTCCTCCAGCTCCTACCCAGGATGTCAGCTCGGTCATTACCCAGCAGCCTGATTCTCTGGAGGCAACTTGCAGCAGATACTATACCTCATCTGTGCCACTCGGTAAAATTTAATATAAATGATTCATGAACAGACACCAGTCAACTTTAACTATAAAAAAAAATCAGTGAGCTGGACCCGATATATTCATCATGGATCCCATGCTGTAGATACTGTAATAGGCAGATGAAGCTCTAAAGCTTCTAATAATATGCGCCTGCATATCAAGCAGGGACATTTTGCTCTTTTATTATACAACTTAGAAGTATAGACGTAACTATCACTTGTTACCAGCCTGAAATTGAATCATAATATCTTCAGTCATCAAGTACAAAACATTTACATGCTTTTAAAATATTGTGTTCCAAAGGAAAAGTGCAATGCTACAGACTGCACAGTATGTCTTAACATACAGAATTACTTTTGGTTATGTGGAGCTTTCATTTTAAAAAGTTGTAGCCAATTTTCTTTTGAGGTTAGTAATTTAATGCATGGGAGAGCATCTTTAGCTGCTGCTTTGTTCTTAGTTGGAGATGTGTTATACTTTCATTATTTACTCCTGTCCTGTGAAGTGCTTGATTTGATTTTTTTTTCCCCTTTTGCCTTGGTGGATTAATTTTTGGTATTTCTTTGCAAATTGCTAAAAGAGACCGGCTCGTGCAAATCCTCTGGTCATTGTTGAGCCCTTGCACCGGAGTAATTTACTGTATGGGCATCTTTTTGATTTTATATAATGAATTACTTCAGATTCCTTTTTGGTTGGCAACACCAGGAGGAGTTTCAGGAGTTTCAGAGCAGCTTCTGCTGTACTTTTTCACTTCAAAACTTTGCTAATCACATTCTTTTTCAGCTGTGTGACTACAGCTGCTCTTATCTTGCTTTTCCAGTGTTGAGCTTAGTGTTATCTAAGCCAACGGTTATACAGTTATACATGGACAGTGCTTACAGTACAAAGCTGCAGGCTGTGTCTCATACCTATATGCCTGAGTAATGAACTTTCTCATTACGTTTGGGTTAGACTCATTTCTCAACTTCCCGCCTTCTGGGAAATCCAAGATCTGTGTTTTAAGGAGACCCGACTGCGCAGGAAATTCGTCAACATTAACTGCTGTGATTTTATTTTTACCTTTCCACTTCTGAGATGCTATGAGCACGTGGTGTCAGTAAAAAATAAGTAAATACTGTATTTTAAGTCGAAGCGTTTAACTGGGCCACTCATAGAGTAGGTTAAGATCGTATGCTGTTGAAGGCTACAAATGGGTAACTCATCAAACACCTGATTCTGCTCGGCAGTCAACCACTCAAGAAGGACACATTTCATCACAAGTCAAGTTAGACTTGAGGTGGCCTTGACTGAGCTTATTCCAAAGAGCACAAAAAAATCTTTCATGTGGAAGGTATACGCTCGCTATTACCACCAATCCTTTCCCCGGATCTCTCTTACATGCACAGAAAGCATAAAGTGTGGATGACCCCATTTTCCAGAGGTCACAGTCAGACTTTTTTTCCTTACTCTGTCATGTCGAATGCCCCTATCGGCTTTCCGAATCCCGTGCATTTATGTGACTGAGGTGGTTAAACAAAAATGCAGAGAGAGGTGCTGACCCTGACCTTAGACCCCATAGTAAGGCATATACATATGTCAAGGCAATAACTAGCTTTCTTCTCAGAGCAGTTGCTGACAAGTAATTCATTGGCCACATCAGACAAGAAAGGAGGCAGGGGCGGAAAGGCATAAAACAAATGGCTTGTTTAGTTGGGTCTCAGTGCAAATACTTTTACTGAACCCACTGATTGGGATTCTCTTAGTTTGTAGTAAGGCATTATGGGGCAGATGAGATCTCTGTGATTGGCCACTCAAGACAGGGGCAACAAAGTCATTACATATTTTATAAAATTGCTTTTTTGAAGGATGAAACGATGTTTCCTTTCCACAGATAAAGGGGAGATCAGCATGCAAGGGTCAGCGGTCAAACCTGGGAGTACTGGGCATTTACACGATTGCAACAATTACTGGTTAATATATAAATAAATGAGCACTTGAAAACCATTAAATAGCTACAGTACGCTGTCTCTGGTTTCCCATGCGAAGACTTACAAACAAATTGTGCATACAATCTAAAAACAAATGTTAATATCATTAGTAGAGTGCAGATGTGGAAACGAGCAGGAAATATAGATGTTTTACTAAAACTCCTCTACCCACCATCAGTTTATGAACGCACTTGTTGCCAAATGATCATATTTCCAGTCTTTGAACCGTGTCGTTTGAGGTATTTTAGGCTTTTTAAGAGGAAAACCGAAGGGCCCTCATGCTTAGTCAATTCAACCAAAGCTGGCTTTATAATTCACTGTGGGTGTAGGTTCAGCGGGGCCAAAGCAGGGAATGAGGGGGCACTAGCATTAGTGCCCAGGAAAAGCTTTCTCCAGCTGGGAGAAAGGACCCTGGCCTGTAGGCCCGAGCCACAAGGCCACATAATTGGCCCAATCCAAAGGGATTTATAGATTTTCACATTCAAATTTATATTGTCTGGTTTGCATTTGGGAGGTAAGAATATAGGCTTACCTTTTTGGCTAAAGAACTACTTTTAAACCTTACAGGAAAAGAATTGCAAGTCCACTGAGGGGAAACAGGACGGGAGAGATAATACTGTATTGTAAGTTAATAATGAGGGAGAAGTAAGAAGACTGCCAAATGAAAAGGTTATATATATTTACACACTGAAAGCACAATCTTACCATAGGAAATATGTTAAAAATGGCTCCAGATATATTCCTACCTTTATTACAGTATACGTTCAATGATTTTTTGGAATTTCTTATGTGCTTTTATGTGCTATGTGAAAAGTACAGTTTTAGTTCAGCTGTCTATAATATGGTTCCATAATGTGCTCCTATATTAGTAAACTACTTTACCCCCAAAATAGACACATATTTTCAAGCAACGTTTGATTCACTGAATGCAACTTAACACAAGTTTGCTTTTCCCTTAATGGAGTACGTAGAATAGTGACTCTTAATTACGCTTCAGAGCCACAAATGGTATGCAGGCAAAAACCATCTACGATATGTAGACGCATGTACAATACACGCCATTGCTGAAATGAAAGCTAAACTGTAAAGCCCAGATTTTTGACTAATCAGCAATTCCTTCTTGGTAAACAGATGCTCAAAGAATATATTGTGCCAAGCGGTCTAGCTTGATATAGAAGAAGCCAAAACAGCACTGTTGTTTGTTTTTTGCTTCTCAATTTGTGTGACAGACAAAATATAACAGAATATTTACCATCTGCTAAAGTCTGTAAAAACATTGCTTCATTTTATTTGTCACAGGGAGTGCATCCTCAGAATCAGCCTATTTCCTATGAATACACACACTTACTGTATGTTCACACCTGGCATCTGCTCAATACATCTGCTGTCAGCCATGTAGAAACTCCAGTCTAACCATTCATGGTCACGTCTTTTGTTGTTTATTTAATACAAGGACACGTCTGAGCGGATTATTGTGTGTAAATCATTACTACTTATCAAAGAGCAAGAAAACCACCACCCATTTTTGAAATCACTGAAATCAGCCGGGGAGAGATCACAGTTAATGTGCGCCGTTCTTTCACTGATAAGTGAGCGAACCATAAACACAGTAAACACAGCAGAATGAAAGATAAATGGCTGCAGCACTTTAGCCAACAATATAAATATATACATCCCTGCATCTTGACTGAAAATATGTTTTCCTCCAAACAGTGTATTATAGGAGAGAGCAATGGTGCCTGGAAGCTTTGCCGCTGCCCATTTTGCTTTTGTCTTAACACTGAATCCTGACATTTAAAAAATACACTTTCCGCAGTGTTAATTGGGAACAATTCAGACACGGGGAAAGTCTTAATTTTTACACTTTGAGAGTGACGGACACAAAACATAAAACTCTTTTTATTTTTACTTTCATACTATATAATCTGAATAAACATATTCAGAATGATCAGGCAAAATCATCTTTGTGCCTTGCCAAAGAGCTGACGTGTTTACTGTATGGAGCCAAACATGTATTTCCTAAGTATTTTTGCTTGAGTGGATCCTTATGTTTTGCCTATATATTGTCAGTCTGACATCTTGGCTAAATGAAATAAAATAAAAGCAGACCTGTGATGAGTTGCTTGCGGAAAGCTATAAACCAAGATCTAAAAGCAACATTATCCAAGTCACATACCATATTATAGCAAATGTCAAGCAAAAAGGAAAGTGGCCTGGTCTGGTTTTGGACTATTTGTCTGCTGTGACATGGACACGTGGGCCCTATAGTCTACTGGGAACCATAGCATACTCATCACCTCGGACACGACTGCTTTACTTAGTCCGAATGCTTTCTCCAAATGTCTGAAATGAAGATCTATGTGTGCTTTAATCTTTGCATGTGGGCATGTGCATCCTGTGCCAGGATATGTGAGTGTAGCAAGGACAATATGACATGACTTTAGAACAATTAGAGAGACTCATCATCTTTAGTTAATGTGTGCAATATAGCAGACAATGTGATTTATATAAAAGCATCCCCTTGTTCGGCACAGTGCTGTCTTTGGTTTGGATCAGGTTCACGAAGAGCATCTTGAGAAGCAATGCTTGAAATTCTAACTCCACCAATAATTAACATCTTCATGTTTTGGCCTTTGCTAATGTGTTCTGCGGTGTCCTGGCTTTATCCACTCTTTACAGAGAGCCAGTGATGTTGTGTGGCCGTGCAGTATTAAGTAACATCTTGTACTGTCTGCTAAGAACACGACCCCACCTGAGAGTGCAGTAGGTTGGCTCCATGGGGGAAAATATAGACACGGCAACCATTCAGCTTCTTTCCCTCCTGAAAAGACCCTTTCCTGGGTATAAGGCTCTGTGAAAGGGACAGTAAATGCCTTTCGGCCTGTTTACCTGCAGGTAAGTGCACCCATAAAACAATGGGGATGTAGTTTAAGTAAGGTGAGCGAGTGAAACACTAAGGTTTCAGGAGAATGTATGCACTCATGTTCCTTGTAAGGCCTCTACTAAATGGCTTATGTTTGTTCTACAAAGTAAAACGAGGTGCTATCATGCTACTACATCTACAAGTCTAATTAAGTGTTTCACTTGAAGTGATTTGACTTGTAAATTGTGTAAATACTGTGCAGGCACTTTTATTTCTAACTTGTGGGATGCTAGAGGAAGGGGAATTCTGTTGTGAGATGACAAAATGCTTCGTAAATAACTTTGCATGAGTTGTTTTTTTTCCCCCCATCATCTAATAAATACGTAAATATCTCCCTGCTTTCAAAATGTACCTGATGTATCTTTTCTGCAGCTTTGCTGGTCCAGCCATATGAACTTATATATTTGAAGCAGAGCGTTGCAGAAAAAAGCACACATGCTTATAGTTAGTTAAAGTAAACTTGTCTGGATTTACAGTAAAAAATAAAAATAACAATTCAAAAGCAGAACACACAGACAGAGCCTCTATAATGAGTAGAAAGAGGAACTTGGAGGGCATCCAGAGTTCACGTTGACACTTCAATTCATCTCCCATCAGCCATCTGCCATTTGGTTTCTTTCTGTCATTTTCTTTAGCTCCATCCTCGTGCTTGTTGTTTTGATTTGAGGAATCCTCTTATTATCTGTATTTGAAAAAATCCTCCTCCTGCACAAACCTCCTCTGATGTAACCGGATTCTGACATTGTTTCACGACAGAGTCTCAGGCGAAGAGCAACCAAAGACGATGCATTCCATAAATAACTGGCTTCAAGTCAGAATTGCCAAACAAATAGGGTAGCTGCTGAGCTTCCTGCTGTATATCACAGGGTTTCCAAACACTCCCTACTCTGCCAGCGTACAGATGGACTCAGTCCTGTGGCTCTAAATTAGATCATGTTTGAAAACACAAGCGCTCAAGAATGAAAGGTCCAAGACCGATGGTGCCCTTGGTATTATTGCTGTGGTACATGGGACGTTTTCAGGCACATCTAGAGCATTGTTGTGTGTCTCGAAGTGTGGGTGCTGCAGTCACTGCCTTTGCTGTGCTTTCATGTGGCCAGGCATTATTACCATTGCACCATCTTCAAGTACATTCTCTCTTGCGCTAAATGACCCTTGTGGTTTTAGATGAAATGAAGAGAAGCGACGCTGTCAGAAGCCACAAAGGCCTCAGCTTGGCTTATTATGGGTAGGTTAAGCCATTATCATAGGCCTTTGTTTAGAGTGACATGCTTTGGGTGGGGCTTAGCTTGTCTATTGTCTCAGCATCAGTAAACGCTTGCAGTGCTTCCTAATGAACAGTAATCCCCCACACCCTTCTTACCACTGTGTAATTGGTTGATTTATTAGTGGAGCGTGATAGCCAACTGAACTGAGAGGTTAGGCGAAAATCACCAGGCTAATGATCACTTTAATCCTCTCACAGAGCAGTTCCAAACTTTGCTTCGTGTTTATATTCAGGTGTTTTCAAATCAAACTCAGCGTTCAAAGACGAGCGAGTCCGTTCAGTTTCGTGACAGCACTGAGAGCAATTTCCACCTGCCCAGTTGTGTGCCATTGAAGATTTATCTGTGTGCCGTTGTGCTCTGTTCTCCTGACTAAAAGGATTGGAGAAAGGCTTGTGGGTTAGAAAGTCTAGCTACCTTTTAATTGCTCTTTCTGTAAAAGACAGGATATTTCATGACTTCTTCTGTATTAATCTGTACAACACCACTGAAACAGGATAACATTTAGCTCCCCCCAATAAACATTTTCACTGCCGAAGTTGTCATGAAAATTGTTTTATGTGGTTGTGGCAATAAGGTCAGAATATACACAATCCCCCAAATAAAACTGATTAAAGATACTGTACGTGTCCTATTGCACATTTTCTCAGATGTTTCAGATATTTTATGTGGAGCATTCATCAACTATGGGTCAATCAATCGAAGGCCACATCGGACGCTAATAGTAGAGTAGTTAGACATTTCTAAGAGAGTTATTGGACAGAAGCATATTAATGTTTACAATTGTGAGAGAAGCATCAAAACTGAAAACATAACAATTTGTACTTAATTAAAGAAATCTGAGTGGATTACACTTGTAAATTGCTGATATACTGATTTCTACTCATCCATTGCATTCAAAGCTAGAATAAAAAGTCCATTTAAATGATACCAAGCATGTGTATTTGAGCTAGGACAGTCGAGTGCGTGTCCTACTGTTTTGTTAGGAACTACACTGTTGATTAATGCACAGATGAGGGGGTTGTGTAGGCAGAATGGATAGGGTGTTGACAGGAAAAGACTCAACACCTCGTAAGTATGCTTAAAATGGAAAAGTGTGTAATGAGGCTTTCTTTATCTGAACATGAGTTTGAGTGTACTTTAATGATCATCTGCACATTCGCTGACAGTTAATTGATGACTGTTTGGCGCCTTTGACGGTGTTCTTTCCACTCTGCTGCTTGTGCCTGTGAAAATATCGATCTGGCGGCAATGACATTTTTTGATCTTTGCATATATCTGCAGAAACGTCCCTCTCTCTGACTGCTTCTCGAATGTCCCCTACGTTTGTTTTTTTCCTTCGCTCCCTCCAGACGGCTGATAATTAGCTCTCATTGGTATTGGGAGCTCATTAATACCTCGTCACCATCCAGGGAGAGTGCATGTCATTGATAGATTCTCACCCGGGGTAACCCCCAGACTCTCTGTTTGTTTCCATCTCCCTGGCTGGATGTTAATGAGACGGCGAAAGGCAGCAGGATTTTGCTTACTCTGTCCGTGCTCAGAAGATGAGAACCAGCCTTATAATTGCTAATTTACCCTTCCACACACCCAGCTAGCTTCCAAGATGCTGTCGAGACGCACCGTGAGGAATAACCATGCCCTTAATATGTCTTCAAAGCAACACAGAGACGCCTAGGGGAGGAAGATGACATTTACTTTATGAAAAAAATTAAGATTCACAACTTAGATCAAACAAAGTAAATATCGCAGACATAACTCCCAACAGCAGACGTAAAGTACAGATTGTTTATTTTGTCTTTATCAAATACTCCTTCACAGTATCTATATATTTGCCACAGCAGACAATTACAATTGGACAAAACCCATAAGCAAGTGTCTTACTTTTGAATTAAAGGGTTTATAAGCCATTGATCAGTGTAATTAATTCATTCATTATAATTGAATATATAACATGAATATTTGACACACCAGACTGGACAGTTAACGCGCATTTAACTCTGTCAACCAACAGTTTTATCATTAAGAATATTCCATACAATTTGGTTTTGGTTAAACGTAAGGTGCTAATATTAAAACTAATTCCTATACATAGATGGTTTAGTACAGTGTAAGTTGGGAGGTTTTGGATACACTTCCAATCACTCAATCACGATGTTACTGTTTCTCACTCGATCTCACTCTCATACACACAAAAAACGCACATGCACACTCACGCTATGCCCTGCAGTCGAATAATCGTTTCCTCTTGCCCTTTCTTATCCCAGCCTGACAGGAAAGGATCAGCATCATCCCTTTCTTCCTCACCCCCTTCTTCTCCTTCTTCCTCTCCTCTCCTCTCCTCACCACCACCACCACCTCCATCTCCATTTCTGCGCCTATGTCTTATTTATCCATTCCTCTCAGATAAGGTCTCGGGAGATGAGAGACATCTGCTGCGGGTACTTTGAAGATGCATCGCGTTGCTCAATTACGTGCGAGGCCAAGGTCTCGTTTGCATTCAGTGGCATGGAGAGTGCATCGCTAACAGGTGGTGGGAGAGAACATGCATGGCAGCCCGTTTGATAAATAAAATATATTATGGTAATGCCAATGAGGAGAGGGAGAGATGTGACTATCGCTAAATTGGCTTGCTCTGCATTCACAGCCAGAGAGAGAGAAGATGAAATTTGAGGAGGTGGACGGTGAATGCGAGCACACAAACACACAAACGCACATTGGCACGTGCACACATGCATTAAAAACATAAATACTGTGAAACATACCCCCATGTAAATATTTGCATATGTTTATTTCCTAGAGTGAGTACATTTGCATACATGTCTGAATACATAGTCAAGCGTGCTTATTTGTGAAAATGAATGCAAATGAATTTAAATGTTGGTGGACTGGCAGGAAAATCACTGGTTTGACTGGCAGTCGGACTAAAGTATCCCATTACCTTTTTCAAACCCTAAGCCTTGTCCTGGACAGATGTTGGACAGGCACTTTACCAGCTCCTCCTGTCCACATGTCGTAGTGTCCCTGGGCAAGACACTGAACCCTAAGTTGTCCCCTGTCCCTGACCAAGACAGGACAGGGCATGTGTACTGGATTTGGTCCCCGGTCGCCATAGAAGTTAAAAGCAGAGGATAAATTTCAACATGGAAAGCGATTGTATGTGTGTGCTTGAGCATTGTTCTGTGTATATGTGTATCATGATTGACCAATAACCGACCTTAGGGTCCAATTATATATCAAGCAAAATGAAGGGTGATGGTGGGGGGTGGATTAAGCCAACTTCTTCAAATCTGTTACACATGCAGGCATGGAGACACACGTTTGAACACAGGCAAGAGAACAAACAAGCACATGCAGCACAGCAAAACGATTCAACCTTTCCCTAAAATTCACACACGCAGCCACACACAAAATCCGAGAGGTGACCTGGGGGTCAAAAGTCATTAGAGTGGTGGGCATCTCATCTGAAAAATGAGAGCCTTGCAATTCATCATGCATTTGATCCCTTGTCAGACATTATCAGTCTTTTGTGTCGCATCTCGCAGAGGCGAGCACATTTTTACTGGTTAAAATTAAAATCAAGAATCGATCAGGAATACAATACTGATTCTGTCTTGGTGGCATTGGTGCAGATTTGTCAAGACTTAATAATAAAAAATACAGGCCAAGATCGTGGTTCAGTGCCAGCAAGATCTCATATATAATACATTGAATCGGACAATACAAACCAAACAAAGACAGATGACTTTACTTTGCAAGCTGCACTTACTGGTAATAGTGTAGGTTAATTGTATCTGAGTTTAACAGTCCAACAAACATTTCCCAGGCTCCCAATTTAGATTCATATAATTCATTATATTTAACATCCAATCACTATAATGCTTCTTTAAATCCACTCTTCATTTTGAATACCGGGCTTTACCAGCGTAATTAGTTAGTAGTGTAGTGCTGAATATGAGTTGTCAGTGACAGCTCTAATGAGAAGGGCACGGCGAGGTTGGGATGAGGTTAATAAATGACAAACAAACAAGAGAGAAGGAGGCCCTCTGTTCTGCCATGATACCTGCCTGCTAGGGGGAATCAGGCCCAGATGTGTTATGGGTAACTCCTGGTGGAAGTGGTGACTTTTGGGGGTCATGCTGGGTCGTCTTTGTGCACTCCTCATGGCACACAGCTGCGCTCGCCATCCAGAAAGACCCTCACCTTTGCCCTTGCGACCCTCTGGTACACGTTTGGTAGGAATGTCGGGTGATTGGCTACTTCGTTCCCCTTTTCATTTCCTGTCGCTTCAGTTTTCACTTACAGCCTCACGAGGCTCCTGACGCCTCCTTGCTCATGCCTTAAAGGGATTTTCTCAGCTATCGAGGAAGAGCCAGCAGCTTAAATATGAATTATGGATGGATTTTAGACTAACAGCAAATCAATAATGTCTGCTCAGGAATGGATTACACTTATGCAACTCATTATTCAATAAGCAATAACGGCCTAATCCCCTATATTTATGTGTTAGGACATAGTTAACCACCCTGACCTTCTTTGATTTTGAAATGAAAGGTCATGTATGGTTCAATATTGTACCACAGCAGATAGATGGCCTTGGTACCACGGAACAAGTGTTACTGTTCATAGCTAGACCAAATTACAGCATATTGCATCACTTGGCACAACTGGATTCATTAGTCATCTTTGTTGTAGTTTTGGTAACTTTACAACACACATTTGAACTTCAATGAACGCAATAACAAAAGAACTGCAAGAGGCACATTTTTATGGTATTCAAGGACAAAACGGTGTAGTCATGGGTATGTTAAAGACCCTCATATTTTCTTGTTTTTATGAGCTAAAAAGAAGAACGGTGTAGAAATCCTTGCTGGGCATCTGGTTTCCAAAGAGGCACCTCCTCCGATGTGCCGAATCTCATGTCTTTAATCATGAAGCGCAACTGTAACTGACGCAGAGTGTGCTCAATAGTTGAGTTTGTGTTTACTGACTTGAGTTCATTCATTTTGTTTTTAATAATAATAGCAATATTACATAGTAGTTTAAAAAAAAAGCGAATTTTACAAGTTGTTTTGCGAGTTCCCCTTGCCTCACCTTGTGAGTGACCCTGGTTCTGAAACCTGACTTGAATCTGGGGTTTGAATTTGAGTGTTGGTCCCTGTGTTTTTATAAATTCCAACACTGGCGCTGGATCTATGCTTAAAACAGCAGTCTGGTGTGTTTGAGTAAAATGGAACACATGGTCATGTGTCACAAAGGCTGTTTGAGGTTTCATAGAAAATCAGATAAATTATGTAATTCAAATGGCATGTAGCAAGTCGCCATTAAAACTTTCCCCTCTTAGACAAAATAAAAATAACTTTTTCCTTTAACAACCCCCTCCTCATTACAAACTCCCCTCCTTTAGGGGAATGAAAGGATGGGGATTTAGACTGCCAGGGATGATGGATGGAAGCTGTGGTGTAGATGAGGTGAGATGTGAGACGTTGTTCACTCACTTTTCTTTTTTGTCTCTTTTGAGGCCAAATGATGATGAAGGAGGGGGGCATTTAAACTCCTTGCCTTTGTGTTTCATCTCTTCTAAGGCTGGGCTCTGTTGTCTCTCAGATGCCTAGGACAAATCCATTAGCTCTGCCGTATCTCAGCTACTGCAGGCGTCACCTTGGTCGGTGTCACTCTAGAGGCATGTGAGGAAGACGGAGACAGATAAACAGAGAGACACGAAGACAGAAAGGTCGCAAGAGCCAAGTCAACGCAAGAACATGCGCAAATGTTGTTAAAGTTGAACACTGAAACTAGAATTCACAAATTCCATGATTAATCAGGAGAAGCATGCCATTGATGTAGAAATAAACTGATACATTACCATGGTACGCACATGATAAAGGGAAGATAAGAGATGTCTATTTGCCACTTTTAGACTGACGCCCATTGAAAACATTTTCATACCGTAAAATTGCAATTCGGTGATATACCTTTATTCTAGTTTAGTTGGAAGTCTGCAATGGCCCTCAAGCTACAAAAGCGATTGAAATTCTGCACTGAAACCTTGACTGAAACTAATTCAGTTACATACAGTTGGATAGTTATTTATTGCAGATAATCCACTATACTGGAAAACTCTGGCACATAATATTGGCTTTAAATATCTCATATCCATATCCCATTGCTTGTTGTAAAAACTGTTAAATGAGTTAATGCACAAACTTGAGAGCAAAACAAGCAGATAGACACTTTCATATTGTTGTTGAGGAGTGGATAAAATGCAGATTAATGAGGTAAACGTTAACCTTGATGCTAGTGTAGAATAATCTTATGGCCATTTATTTAATTTAACCTTTTTTAGAAGAGAACTAGATGGCTACTTCTTTTGTCTTGTGTTAGCAAGCTAGCTAGCTATCTTAAGTATGAACAGTTCATTTATGTTTTGCATATTCCTTAAATCAAATGTGGGTCATGATGATGTTTTGTTCTAACCCTAAGCAGGACCTCGCACTCGCAGGTTGAGTTAGAAGTGCAAAAGATGTGTAGTTTCTATATGAGACCATACACTTTACTGATCAGGTGCTTTAAAAATTCAGAGAAGTTTCAATAGTTAGTGATTTGACATTTACAGAGGACCAGAGGGCTGTGATTGAATTCCTAGGTGCTACATTAAGCTATTACATAGCTATTACATAATTACTACATAGTTAATGTAGCCTCTACGTTTCTTGTAAATCCACAGCTGTGTAAATGGAAGAGACTTGTAACATCATAACAATGCTCTCCACTTAGGATGGGAAACATACCCGATTAGCCAGCTAACTTGTTGTAGAAGGTGACACTCTTGTGAACTGCCGTTTGCAAGCAAAGCAACAACATCAAGCACATCTCTATGTTTGGATTTATTGACTCAATAATCTCAATAACTATTCACTTCTAATAGAATGTTGTAGAGCACTCTTTGGCGCTTTGGCCAGTACACAGTCATAGAAGATTCGAATTACATGAGTTCATTTGTAAAACATGTTTTACATGCATACAGTTCTTACATGTACATCTTAATTCAGCTTTGTAGTACTGCAATAACAATGTCATTATTGAATCAAAAATCACGTCATATAAAAAGAATGAAATGATAAATACCCTGCAGTCCAGAAATATACTTGCAAACAATATTTTGCATTTTATTCAGTCAGTGTAGTGTACCAGATGTTTGCATCAAACAGCAGAACAAACAGTCCTGATGCAGCAGACTCCATCCAGCTGGTACTCCAAGCAGATTAAAACAAACATTGAAATATCACTTGACCCAGGGAAAGATCCTTTCAAGTCTACACTGTAGGTAGGACAGGAAAGAGCGTTTTGTTCATCTGTCAGACTTTGTTTTTGTGGTTAGCTCCATGACAGTTTCAGACAGATAGAGAGATAATATTTAAACTGCATAATAGCCTTGTAGTTGGCAGTTGTATTATTGTCTTTGTACATGAAACTGTTGCCGTCCATTGAGGAAATTGTAGCTTCATCAAACGCACAGCATCAGCTAGTCATTTAGAATGAAAATGAGCAATGGTTTGAGACACCTTCAATTATAACTTTGTAAAACAAATTAGAGTTAAAAAATCTCCCGAGGGAATCTACATCATGGGAACATACAGTAGGAAAATAATTCTTGATGAACAGTTAATTTGTCTAACTGTTTCCCTCTGGCGCCCTGGCTGGTGCCTACATTTTTTTCACAATCACTTTGGTGTATATTTTTTCATGAACTCCATTATTTAGTTATATACAAAGAAGAAATCGATTTATTCCATCTCATTAATTTGCCAAGAAAATTCAGGAAAAGTCAGTTTTCTCACATCCGTAGGCACAAACTACAACAATATACAAACAAGAATAATTTTATCTGATTGTAATCTACTTTGCAATTGCTTGATCTAAAGGTCAAAGGTCAGTTTTGGGTTGTGGACACAATAACAACTTCTTTTTTTTTTTTTACAAAGTTAGTTTCAAAGACCTGTGTTTTTATTACTCTTTCCCTGAAATCTAATCAGGCTGACCCGACAAAGACCTCTCGGTTTAGTCTTAATAAGTCTACTGCTTAAACGATTGAAACAGAAGAAAGTAATATATTATCAACTTAAACTGCCGGTAATGGAGAGTTTGCGGCATCCCATCATGGCTGGAATGATTACATACTTTTCTGCTATTTATTTTAATTCATTGTACATACATGTCATTGGCAGACCTGCCTGTGAGCGTAGGGAGAATTCCTTTTTTGTCATCAGTTTAATGGAAGCAGTCCGATGGAGTTACCAGATTCACCATAATCAGGAAGAAATTCAATTATTTAACATCTGTCATCAAAACGTTCTTGTTCTCGTTGAGCACTAACGCAGACTGAAATTGTAACATGAAATTAATGGAATGATTTGCAAAAAGGCCTTTTTTGTCAATCCAAATTCTTACATCTTACAACATTAAAATAGTTATAAGAAATATATGATTACGATTAAGACTTTGCAGTGTTTCTCACAATCGTGTTTGCAATCTCTCCTAACCTTACGTGGGATTTTTTTCTCATTGATGAGGAGAAAAAAGAAAGAGGTCATTAAGTGTAGAAATACTGTCTCTACTAGAACAATTAGATTCCTTTCTCCAAACCAATTATTTCATTCTCCCACACTCTCACTGGCTGATTCATACACTGACAGCGTTTCCACTGTGCGTGTTTCCTCGGGCTCATGTTTCATTCAGAGGTACTGTATCTGCCGACATGGTCCTCTGCATTACCCTTGCTCATCTATGCTGTAGCTGCACAAATATGTATGCTCGCTATCCTGTCACAGATAAGGTTTTTAGTTGGAGCCTCGTAACGTTATCTCTGGTGCCATAACTCTGGTGTCCGGTGTTTTCTTTTTAGAGAGCATGTCTGATACGGTGTGTTGAGGTAATTACAATACAACCATTCCAGTGATTGATACTTCCCACAAGGCCTTCTGGGATGCCATGTTTTTACAGAAGGAAAAGGGTGAACTGTTTTGTTTCTCCAAATGAAAAACAAATGGAGCTGGATGGAAAATTGTAGATGGATGGAAAGGGATCACTATATTTGCGGTTCCATGTCAACCACAAGGTCGCATACCAGAAATCAGGATCCCCCACAGTGGAACCAGCATTTTGTTTCGACAGCAGCACATTTTAGTGCTGTCAGTGTTGCCGTAATCATGGAAATTGGCCAGTTAAAAAGGCTTCTGTGGCTCCCAATGTTAAATGACGCCCTCGCCCACGGCTCACTTTCACAGTGCCACAAACTCACCTTTGCCAGACATTTCTGTTTTTTTGTTTTATAAGTCGGTGTAAAGCACAAAAAGCAAGGAAGCTTAAAGCACAGTTTGTATGAGAAACCCAAAATCCATGAAATCCAACAATGCCTTGTAGCGTGATGTGACTTTGTGTCGAAACTTAACCACAATAGCATGCTGTGGCATTTTTCATTGTACCCCAGAGACATCAGACCAATTACCTCGTTAAGTCATGTGTCTCCTTAACTGATTGGTCTGGTGAGCGAGAGACAGGCAGAAAGAGAGCGAGAGAGGGAGAGAGCGAGGATAACAGACATAGAGAAAGGCGGGCAGAGCGAAAGAGCGAGGGAATGTGACTGTTGTGTTCTATAATGAGTAAGCTATGGGCTCTTTCTCAAAGTATCCAAAACAGCATTCAATAGTTACCAGATGGCTGAGGGAAAATATAGTGAGGGAACTTGATTACCTCTAAGCATTTTCTCTTAATTTTGCCGAGGCTGTGATGTCCTTAATAGCACTATGGCTGTATTCCTTTACAAAATGTTCTAAAGTTGGAGTATAAGAGCAGTAAAGAGTGCCATCAGGTACTTCATATAAGCAAAGTGATTTACTGAAAGAAAAAACAGAATAAGGCACATACAAGTTAGTCTTTTATAGTCGGAGCAATAATGTGGTTTGAATACTAACGTCTCCATCAATGAGTTAACACCACTGTTCCGCAGCTAAATGTGCTAATATTTTAATACACTGCATAATTTTGGTTCTAAAGTGCCCCATTGGGTGAAGTAAAAACCTTCCAACCTCCATAACGCTTTTGTCTTCTTAACATGCAGAGTAATGGAGGTGAGGATGTTTTCATCACAGCGCTTTGTGAAAGTGTTGAAGCATTGACAGTATTAAGAGGTCATTTCCACTTCCTCGTAGCGTATGCCAGTTTGCCCGGGCAGCAGGGGTCAGGCTTGTGTGAGCCCATTGACAGGACTCACAAGGATGAGATCATAAGTCAGAAATGGCTAGAGGAGCTCTTGGGTGTCCAATATATGTCATCAGGGGTCCTGTAAACCCAACACTTTGCTGATAGATTGCCTCCCTAGCAGAGAAATTGTTTTAATGAAAGTGCCGAGTCGCTGACGGAGACCCTGCCACATAGCTGACATATCTTCTCAAAGACAGCGTTCACAGCTGAACAACGAATGCACGTATGTAAGAAATGTGTTTCTTGCAGTCTTTGTGCCAACTTCCTCAAATCTTGGTTATGCACAAAAGGCAAAACTCTTAGCCTGCTACGACTGATTTGACAAGACATGTGGACTTCCTACACTGTGTTAAATTACCCAGGGTGCTCGCCTTGTTGTCTCGTCACAGCAACTGTTATGTGGCGCTGCAATTGCTCCTGGCTGCCAGGCTGGCGGTGTCAAGGAGTTTGCCCTCCAGCTTGTGTTGCAAACTCGAGTCAATTACCCCAATTAATCTGGCGGGAGAATGGAATGGAGATGGAGATTGTTTTGCTTGAGTCAAAATAAACACAGTCTCCTTCCCGTTAGCATTTGCACACATTGCTGTTAATGAGTACAGGCCCCCGCATTCTTGGCCATTTTAGCAGGATAAATGTGAACATTTAGTAGATGGAGATCATGTCATGCATTACGTGCTGGCGAAATGCGTACAAAGCTTGTTTAGACTCTGCGTCTCGAGCTCTCTTCTGGCATTATCAACTGCAGACAAAGTGAATGGATGAAGACAGACTTTCATAATTACTTGGTTACAGATGGAGGGGATCATATCTTCAAAGGGACAGAAATACAGTTTGGTTTGATGCAGGGCACTTTTATGAGAACGGCGTGTTTCAAATCATCTTCCAAGTAAGAAGAGCAAAAGAATCTAGCGTTGTAAAGATGGACGTAAAAAAAAAATGGATGGGAAATGAATGAAGGAGATATGAACCACGCCTTAGAGAAACATTTCATGGGTCTTGCTGCTCAGGTGGTGTGGCGATCCTGAGCGTTTCACTGGCTGCGTTTCCACTGTGCCGTACACTGTCCAAATGAAACCCAGGACCCCGTTAGGCCATTTGGACTTTGTCTGTGTCAGCCATCGTAAGGTGACCAGCTGGTGGTTTATTAGCCAGAGCGTTCTGTCGACTCTCATTAAACTGCATACCTGGTCCAGAAAAAAACCACAGTTGACAATGAACCCAAATTTGCTGATAGACTGACGTCTCGAGCGCAGACCATGTGGTAATGCTGATAAACCCGGAGAAAGATGGATCAAAGCTTCCAGTATGCTCGAAGCTTCCAGACATCAGAGTTATTTTTAATATGCGTTATTCAGCATATGAGCTCTGTATGCATGTGAGTAACTACAAAAGCAGAGTTGAGCTTTGACATTCATAAAATATTTACTTTATAGTACTGCCTTTTTAGAGGTTGCTCTTGCTATAAGCCATTACTCATGCATTATTGAAACGAGTGAAGACATTTGTCAGCAAGCTGAAACTTGATGTTCCTGTCTCACTGTTTGCTCACCCACGTTTCAACAGTAGTGTAATGCCATCAGAAATACTATTTTGTGTTTCTCCTACCTTTCCAAAGGTCAATGCAGCAGGTATGGCACAATTTTACAGTACATCCACTGTGTCTTCAAATTATTCTAATCTGCTGACACTCTCCTGACTTCCCTGGCTTGGCTTGAAAATTTTTTAAATGATCCCTGATAAAGAGGTTTGTGAAATAAAACTCCAATTTGTGACCTTTACCCTCCCTCTCTGCACTGAACTCTCTTGACTTCTGAAAAAAGTGCCACTAGTTTCCTCAGCTGTTCCTGGGTTTCTGGCCATCCGATAAGCTGATCCAGCAGGCTCATTCCTGCCTCGCCTACTCGCTGACCTTTGCGCTCTCAGTGTAATTGCCTCAGAGCTTGATGGACCAGTGTCTCTGAAGTAGATGATGTCTCACTGCAGCCTGTGATAACAGCTAGAAGGCCTCCTCCTCCCCGACCACCACAAAACCCTTCTCAAGAACACGTTAACGTTGGTGGTATAGGAAGTAGCCATCTGCTAAGGAAATAAAGTCTCTGTGACTCTACCCCACACTACTCTGGTTTTCATTTCCACTTGGGGGGATATCTTCAAGCTTTCCATCATGCACCTTTTAGCGGCACTTATGGTGCATAGTTCTGTGGCCTGTTAAATACGGATTTCTGCTTAATACAGATGTCAAAATCCTCGCCCTTCTTGTTGTGATCAAAAACATGAGTAACTCTGCCGTGCATCTTTAGAGAATGTTTTTGTTTTCCGTCGATGAAAGCTTTGCCAACCCTCCCAGCCTTCTGTACCGAATGTGTTTCCAGCGAAAACATAACGTGATGTCCAAAATTACATTTAAGTGACAAGATTGAGGTAATTAGCAAACCAGATAATGGGACAAAATACAGGCTTATGAATTGGATCCCATACATACTGATATGAAGCATATGCTGGCAGAGTAGCAAATAGCCAAAAGATCTCCACGGAGAAGGAAACACATGTTCACAGGGAGCTGAATTCGATCCAGCTCAGAAACCAGAAGACTCCTTTCTGCCTTATCTCGTGTTTTTCTCATGGTTTAATAAAACGTATCATCCCAGACATCCAAGGCTTCATCAGCAGAACTTACAGGCACAGGGTTTATTCAGAGAGCAGAGAGTCACGTTTGCAGGGCAGTGAGCAGACATAGACAGGTTGATGGATGCGCAGGCGCTGAGTCATGGACGCGCAGAAAGGAGTTCACCCTGTCTGGCTCCCGGGCTGCCCCTGAGCCACGGTGGTGATGGACAGGAGGGTGGATGATAGATGAAGATGTACGACTGCAGATAGACCATCAGATTAGTGGTTCGTTGTATCTGATGTTATGGTGTAATCAATCCCATTCATCCTCTCTCTGTCCCCCCACTTGATGGGTGCATCTGCTATCTCTGTGACGTCCAGGCACACAGTAAACTAAAGGACTGTGCAATCATAGAGCAGCTATTCCTTCTTTTCATCTCAATCTTATTCTCTTTTCCTCAGTGCATTAATAGAAGACAGCCCTTAAGGTTTTGCTGCTTCGTCACACATCTTTCGGTGATTATTTTCTCAGTTTTTCTCCCCTAAATTGGATGTGATACATTTAAGGGCTTCACATAGCACCAGGGTGCTCTAAAGTCTTGCCAGTCCTGCTAGTTCCGTCGTGGAGATGAGCTAATTGCTAATGGTACAGTTATGTTGTGCAGGACACAACAGCGTTTGGATTTACAAAGTAAAATATGTGAGGCACATGTTGAGAGAATTTTGGAGCCAGACAAGATTGGAAAAACCGCCTCAGCCACTTATATGAATATATCCACAAGATTTAGCGTGGCTGCAGTGGCTCAACACTGTCATAAACACCCAGATAAACACAAATTAATTAAAATCTAAGAGGGAAATTGGACTTAAAACTGTCACTTTGCAAGTTTCCATTGAAAGAAACAAACAATAGCAACAACAACAACAACAAACTGCCTCTGAGAAAGTTTTATCTCATTCCCTCATAAATCTCTATCTGGCTAAGCGGTCTTGTTACTGTAGGTTTTGTATCTTACATAATTTATGTGCATGTGCGTTTAAATCTATGTTGTTTTCACGATTCGTGTTCACAAGTTGATACCCGTGCATGTTTACTGGTGTAAAAGGAAGTGATGTGGGGCTCTGCACTGCATAAGCAAATGCTCCAGGGATTGTTGTCCTCATCCATAAAATTCACCCTGTCAGCATTTGAAATACACAAAGGCTGACAGTCATGTTCCTCACAAGATAAGTCGCTTCTGTCTTCCTAAAGACATGAGAAATGCACCCCGAAAACAACATGCTAGTGAGCTCAGCCAATTAGCGGCTGTGTTCCACACTCGGGGCAATGCCTTTGACTCTGCTGTCAGAGTTGTAGTTGCCGAGTGCTACAGACCTACATCTGGCAGCCCCTGACAGGTGAAAGAAGAATAAAGCACTATTCCACCATCAGCACTAATGGGAATAAATGGCTTACCTGAGCCAGCTAACAGCAAACCACATCCTGCTAAGAGCACCCAAAGGTTCCCCCGTCAATCTCGTGTCCTAAACGGGCCTTTCGGTGAAAAAAAATCAAAGCAAAAATGTTTACGTTATGAAAATAACTTTCTTTGCTAAGTTTGCAGAAATTGGAGAGAAGAAAAGAGGAGCACCTTGTACATGAGCGTGCACACTCAACTGGGGAGGGAGTGTTAGAGAGACATGGTTGACGGTGTGAGAGCGGCATCACAGCTGAAGACGTGAGCCAGTCTTTCCTGGCATGGCTTCTGGGGAATTTGGTCAAAGAGGGGCAACATCTTTGGCTTAAATCACTCCAGTTACTTGAAGTGAGATTAGCACAAGTACCCGTGCTAATTAATATCACATGAAAAAAAACTCCGTCTTTGGGGTTTGGGAGTTGCCATCCTAAGGTGATGACAGTGTAAAACATCTTGCAGTATTTTGTGGTGTGGGAAAGCTCCCTGCAAACAATTCTGCTCATGACCCAAACAGAATGATTAGTTTCTCTCCCCTTCAGAAAAATTCCACGGAAGAACAAAAGCAAAGAAAGGAGGGGTTGAAGAGTAATAAGCGAATCATATATGGTGCACGCTCAATTTGCTGCTTCTCATTTATCGGCTGCAGCAAATGCTTCACCTCTGATCAACGCTGAACTTTCATTCCACACATTCTTTTATTTAATCTCTTTTATTTTACTCTGATGATTTGAACCTGTGAAGATCTGTAACCAGAGGATCTGTCTGTGCAAGATATTTCTGAATTCCCCTGCCTGTTAAAATAGCTGTAAGCATGTTTTAATTGCTTCGTGAGATGATGTGGGCTTTATTAATAAATAAATTAAGTGCAATTTCAGTGAAGTGGACATTATATCACTTCAAACTTTAATTTCAAACCTAAGTGAATCCTGAGCGGTCGGTTATAACACACTTGGTTGGCCATCCAAAGTCCCTTTAGAGAAACCACTGAGATCTCACTCTTTTGGTTAGCAGAGGAAATTTCTCTCTCACAGTTACCATTTCTTTTCCCAAAATGACCAGTACAGTTTTGTAGTCTTGTCACTATAGGTGGTATAGTAGTTTCTGTGGATGTATACAAGATGGGATAAGTTTAATAATTAAAAATAAACAGCAAAACAGTAAATGTTTCCTTTTCCCCATGCATTCATAAATTGAAATCCCGGGACACAGTAGATATTAAATTATATAGTTAATATTCCATATTTTGAATTAAAAAAGTCAGAGCATTATTGTTGTACAAAGGCAAAATCTACATAAAGTTAAGAAAATAACAATTTTAACAAGACCGGACAGCTGTGTTCACAGCATCTCAGCTCTCCAGAAGAGGCATCACCACAGTGGTGCAAAGAAACTATGTACATTTACTTAAGTAACATTTTGAACACTGTGCTATCGCTACTTTTACATAAGTACCCTTAAGGATCCGAGTACTTTATTTTGCGCATAGAGCTGCCTGACTTGACCTGACTTTCATTCACATAAACTTTACAAAATGTCATTTATTCATGCACTGACATCCAAAAACAACAAATTAATTGAATGTTTTAATATTTTGACTGGTAATGTCATCCATTTCACTATTAGACAAAGTGTGTTTCGGTCAACAGAAATTCTGATCTAGTTTACTAGTATTATACGACATTATTAATGAGGACACACAATTCAAACAAGCATTGTAAGATGAAAAAAACAGAGGTAGTAGCAGAGTTGGTCTTGTTTACCAAATCATGCTGAAAAATGAGTTGGCGCAAAGGATTTATATGAAACATGCCCCCACCCCCCAGCCTTTAGCTGGTAGTACTACGTTAGCTGTAATAATGAAATCCACATGTGAGAGCTCTGAAAGAGGTAAAGAGAGGATAGACTGTGAGAAAAACACAGGGTAGAGAACAATGAGGAAAGGGAAGAGTGCTTGATAAAGAGATAGGGGGAGACTGGTTTTAGAGAGATACTGGTGTATGAGTGTGTTTCATTAGAGACGTGGGTGGAGTGCGAAAGGGGGAAAGATTTGGGAGAAGAGGAAGAAAAGTATGGGGGCGAGAGGGAGAAAAGTGGGCGTGTAAAAGAAGGGAGGTCTGAGAGGAATGGGAGAGCCGAAAAAAAGGCGAGAGAAAGAAAGTGCTTGACAGGAGAGAGGGGGAGCTGGAGGACTATGACTGAGGCAATATTCACACTGCAGCTCAAAGTGTCCTAGTTCTGATCCCCCTTCTGTCACGTCGGAGACAAATCTGGCGTTTTCTTTTTAGTTGTGAGAGAGAGAAACCACCCCTAATGCACAAAGGCATTTATTCGTGCTTAATAATGCAAAAATAACATTAGAAAGATTCTGGAACACTTCTGTTTTAATGCACGCACCGCAGTGTATCTCAAGTCAGTACTTTTCCTCAGGCATCCATGGAGAATAAGCCGCAGGAAGTCCACTTTATAGCTAAGGGAAAGCCTGGCAGAGGAAAGTGAATACCAAATAAAAATCAGTATTTGATACATACAGCTCAAAGGCCGTAAAAGTTCTAGGCTATGCAATTCACATACACATTATACTAAATGCGTAGAGAAACCTATGAGGGCCACAGATAGAGCTAAAACTCTGTTAATTAGTCTGTTAATCCATTACGCAGTCAACAGAAAATGTTATTGCTTTTGTTTGTCATATATGGTCATAAATCTTTGCTTTGGACTGTGTAGGTCTGACAAAACACGTGACTGAAGACGCCGTCTTGGGTCTGAGAGACTGTGATGGCATCTTTTTTACAATTCTTCTATTTTATTGACTAAACAGTTCAATCGAGAAAATAACCAGCAGATTAATAGGTAATAAAAACACTCATGAGTTGCAGCCCTTGCCGGATAAAATGAGTGCATCACCATTTAGTATCAGAAACAGTTATCAGCTGAAACCCAGTGAGATATTTGGCTTGACTTTTTCATCCACAGAAATTAAAGAATTGTAATTACCTGTAATAATTGTGTAAAAGGACTGTGTAAATTACCTCAATTACATGTTGAGAAAGAAGTATGCAAACATGGATTTTGTGTGCTTGTTAGGTCTCCATGCATTAAGACCGAGCATAGATAGAGCAGCGACTGAAGGGTTGTGTGCACTGCAGTTGAGATGAGTGGTTTCAATTAGCCTTAAACCAGCATATCCTGAAGACTGGCGATCATAACGTTTCTTTCAAAGTCCCATGTAACTGCAAAATGCGCCCGTGTCTGCATAAAACCCATTTCATTTTATTAGTGACCAATCAGTGTGAACACTACGTAGCATTTTGTTTTTAAACGTAAACAGCGTGGATCGTGGTTACAAATATAGGCATGAGCCATACAATTTATCCTTGACTAATGTGACAAATTAGTGGCGAGTGGGTAACAGAGTTCATCGAAGACACGGAGGGACATTCTGTTGCACTGAAAACAAGCAGGAGACAAACAGACATCTATTACATCTATCACTGCACTCTACTCTGCATGCACGTCCTTCACCATTTATATCATGCTGGTATGTGTTACAGTTAAAGAAAAAGTTATACATTGTCAACAATTTGTAAATGATTTTCAGACTTGCGTGGTGTGAGCGGAGACTCTTACACGGCTGGAAATCATGTATTAAGAGCGTAGATGACAGGAGCAGTTAAAGGCGCCTCTTTCACAAGGCGCTACCCCCATTCGAAATAGTTAGGCTTTTTCATCACTCATACGATCGCATTATATCACAAAGTATCCACAGCAATCATTTCTCATGCTAATAGATAGCAGATATCACAGCCATCCGTTACAGCAGGACACAATGAGGGAGTTTTATCCACTTTGAGAGGAATCCAACTCTGCATCTGGACGTTTAGCCTTTGTACGGTCCTTTTTGAAAGATACAAATGAGTACAGTGTTTGGTTTGTGATAAGCAGTCTTTCCCTTATCATGTCCTTTTCCTGGAAGAGTGAGATATACTGGAGATGATGGATCACAGTTAATTTAAGTTTAAGAGAGTTAAGCCACCTGACTCCATTCTCACATGTACTCAAGATTAATGATAGCTCGCCCACCTCTGCGTGAGGATTCATAATTTGTCAAAGAGTTTACGCTCCACTAATTTACTGATAATGTTTTCCAGGGCCGTTTGAATAATCAGCTGCATGCAATCTAACATTCGTAGTACAACTTGCAGTGCTAACCCAGCTGATCGCAATTCAAATGCTGTTTATAGAGGGCTTTCCAAAATAAAACAAGGACAAAAATCGCATGTAATTTTGCGGGCAGTGCAAAATATTTTTTCACAAATTTCACAGGAAAGCTGGTATCAGACACTTCGTTTCTGAAACAGTATATTGGTTAAGAGTAAGACAAATGAACAGTTTTGTGTACCATCGTTCTAGCTGGTGGTTGAAATAGCTGAAACAGACTGATCTTAGGTGTCTCGTGAAAATGACCTCTTAGGTGTTGTGATTGTGTGGGAGAGTCTGGATCACTTAGTGCTAATCCATCTGAGAGTCATCTGTGCTTTTCTCTCACTCACCTTTGACCTTTCTCAAGCTCCCTGGTCCCCAAACCATAGCTGGTAAGGAGCTGAGGAGGGGAGAGGCGGTGGGGGTGCGGGGAGGAGAGAGAGGGACCGTTTTCCTCTGGACGTTTCCTGTGCTTCTGAGTGTTCGTAAACGTTTCCAAGCCTCAAGGTCTCGCAGGGCTTTTTCGGCAAATACTGGAGGGCAAGCACATTATTTGTTTCTCACTGACCACTAAAAGAGAAAAAGGCCATCCTTAACCAAACTAATAGCTACCAGAGGGGCTGTCAACTACTGTGAGAAACATGGAGTCAAAGAGCATTGACATCACTTTAGCATCCCAGGAAGCAGGAGCTTTGCTTAATCTGTCACAAAGACTATCCCCTATAAAATAATCTCAAATCTTTGTGTTTTCTCACATGTTTGGTATGTTTGAATTTGGTCTTGAAGGACGAGGGCAATGGGAAACTGAAACCGTGGCTGACCTACTACAAAGCGCTCCTAAATGTTTTCAGAGGGGGCTTTAGTGCTGGAAAAAAAGGGACAGGAAGATAATTGAGTGGTAAGCTTAGCTGAATAGTTTGCAATGGGCCCAGGGGCTTTTAAATTAAGACCCGCTTTGACACTTTAGAGGGGCCAGTTGTGCGAGATGAGGTCCTGTCTAGGGCCACATCAGGCAGGAAAGGAGAGCGGGGAGGTCGGTATGTGGGGGTGAGGGAGAGTGGCTGATGATGGCTTCAGTTTAGATGGCTGCCCCCCCCAAACGCACCCCCCCCCCCGCCGTGCATGGGTAGGGGAAGCAAAGCGGATTCGAGGAAGTATTGGTAAGGGCTGGGGAGGGGAAGGGTAAGAATCCAAAGCGCAGCGTAGCAGAGGACAACGTCTCCATTTAGTGCAGCCAAAAACAGCTGCTTCTAAATGTTCCCCCACAGTAAGCCCTGGAGACGATGCCCCATGCACCCCCGACAAGCCCTGCTGCTTTACTGCCCCCCCCCTCCACATATGCAGAAACTAGTTGCCTCGCTGTAGTGTGTATAGTTTAGAGACGCTGATTTCTCCTATAACATATCATCAGCACACTCCTTGACACACCACGCCTTTTGGGCACACAAACACGCCACAATCTCAACTCTATCCTCTCAAAGTATAAGCTTCCTCACTTATACTCACTCGCTCGCAGACTTTCTCTATTCCCTTTCTGCAACCGCCAACCTTTTCCGTCGCTGTGCGGAAAGTGAATTCCAGAGATTGGCCGCTAGCGAACAGTGAACAAATGGACTGCGGACCACCCCTACACTACTCAGCGCTCCTCCTGAGCCCCAGTGTCTTACACAAATAAACCAACACAGATTTAATGACGACGGGCTTCAGGATCTTTTTCACTCTCGTTATCAAAGGATCAAACACTTACAGAGTGCCTGCAGATGTGCGGCTGTATGAGTATGTGTGCGTTATTGTCATGCGCCATGTGTGCACCCTGTGGAATAGCTCTAAATAAAATGGTGGACACACCGTGACTTCCATCATCATCATTTAGCCACTGTGTCAATAAGAAATGGTAATCTATTACATTCAGCGCTTCGTAAGATGTGCACAATTATTTTATGTCATGATGTTTAGCTACTAAAGATGCGTAAACTGTAGTTTACAAAAAGAACAAAGAAATACATCTAATAATAATACAAATGTAGTTTAGGCACATAGAACTGCACGCATGTGAGTTTCCCAACATGCACTATGTGTTTGTGTAAATATGGATTATTGTGAGTGTGTCAGAGGGTTTCAGAGCAGTGTGTGTGTGTGTGTGTGTGTGAGTGTGTGAGAGAGATATGGAAGTCCCAGTGATTAATTTCAGACTTTCTTTTTATTCCTTTCCAACAGCTGTTTATTTTCAGGACCAGTTTACGATCCAAGAAGGATTGAGGTCCTCTAACATAAACCTGGGACTTTAATAAAGATGGATGTTTGCTTTTAAAGCCCTCAACGCTGATGATTTTTCTTGTTGATTTTCAGCCGTCCCCTGAGAATACATACAGCGTACATTTCAGCACATCTTTGAGAAGAACACTTGCAGCACAGCAAAGCAAAATCACTGACCCACTCCAAACTGTTTACATAACTTAATCATCACCCAGGCTGATGTGGCATGTAACGTTTGTGCTGCTAGGACTGAGATGGACTATTATTTTAGGGCCAGGATAAGAACTGTGCACATTAGAAAGAGGTTCCATTCATTCACAGTAGTAATCCCACCGCTGTAGCCTCTGTATTTTCAGTCCTTTGTCAACATCACAGTAGTCTGCAGGGATCATACTCCAGACAATAAATGCATTATTCACCATCACCGACTACATTTGCAATTCTCATTCATTTTGAATCTAAAATGCAATCAGGATCTCTAAATACTGAATGTAACATCCAATTTCCTAACGTAAAAGTTGATATTTCAAATTCCAAATAAACTCAAGGTGTGTTTTGCAAACTGGTAAACAGATGTTGCATTGCATGAAGTTTTCTGAATGCTGTTCAGTTACGCAAACGTGACATGGAAATGCATATTCATAAAACCAGCACTTCTAAATTCCCACAGTGGTGTTGACCTAATTCTTACGGATCACAGATAACATAATTATGCTGAAGCAGATGTGGGCTAATGTTCTGTGTTCTTGCACACACATTCAAAAGCATTTAAGGTATTTCCCCTTCCCAGTCCCACCAGTTGAACTTCTCTCTTCTCAGGTTCGAGCGCAGTTTTAAGTGATGCTTGTGCATAATTTAACTCCCCAAACCGCATATCAATACGGTAACGGCATGTTTATGTCGGAAGCAATTAGCTTTGAAATTGTTTGGGGGGGGGATTGGTGTCAGAAGCAGAGCATGTAATCGAAGCACGGGGAAGGGTGATTTACACTGGTCAAGATAACTTCAGCCCATACAGGAAGTGAATACTGTTTTGAGGTCAACAAGTCACAAGGCACCTACTAGACTTACCTTGTGAAATCCATGTGAGTGGCTGGTGTGAATTTTTTAAAGGGAGGGCCAATTAAATCTAGTCACAACACCCACAATAGCTACAGTTAATGATGGTGTGAGCACTGATACACTTTACAGAACTTAGCTGGTGGTCCTCATTCTTGCAAGTGAGCGAATTAAATGCTGTGGATTTTCATCACCTACATGAAGGAATACATGTGGGATATTCTACAAGAAGGACACTTTAACACACATATGCAGACCTTTTCGATTGCCTCTGGACCAACCTCACAAAGAACTACAGTAAGAGTACAGAGAGAAAAGCAATGAAATGTTTTAATATGAATTTAATAAGTATCAATGTAATAAATGAGGGTGGAGTGACATTCTGCTTGTTATACTACTTAAAAAATAAGCAATCACCTTTCCTAGAAAAATATTGTTGGTGAAGTTGAATATATGGATGGAGTTGGTGTGTTGAAGCAATCAAGGCACACACAGTTATAATGTCTGAACATATCATTTCTCTTTGGTTTCAACCTCATTACAAGCCTATTCTCTGCTGTCTGAGACCATTTGCCAGTGTTGTACGCACACGTCGTCAGCGGTGGTGGTGAGCAGTGATGCTTTCCAGATTATGACTGACTGCTGACACGCACACACACACACACAGACACTCACACATAATCACACAACCACAAACTCAGACCCTTTTTCTATCGCACATGTACACTAATTTTTACACACATTCTCCAGCCCACACAGGCACACACCATGTCAAAATGTGCCAGTGCCAGTGGAAATATGGAGCACATTTTCAAGGCGCTCACCGTGTCCTCAAGGAGAAATCCATTTCAAATGTTCCCGAGCTCATTGATTATGAAAGACGAGCCAAGCTAACAGTTGTGCTTTGTTTATCAGTGGGTGATACGATCACGCCAACTTTGAATCAACTCGCATAGCATGCAGCCAAGGCCAAAGGAGGGGATCAGACACCGGTTGAAAGATCAGTGCGCCAAAGGCGGGCTGGGGGGTGGGTGGGGCTGTGTGTGAATATAATTATTGTGTTATTATTGCGGAGGCAAGATAGCTGTGGCCTTTCACTTTGGTAATTGAATCCAAGAGAGAAGCTAATTGTTTTTCAAATGAAGCATTAAGAATCAAAACCAAGGACTTACGATAACAATAGAAAGTGTGTCCAGTCACTGTGAGTGCAGGGGTGGAGAAGAAGTGATTAAAAAAGACAAGATTGAAAGAAAATTGCCACGGTGGAAAGATACTTAATACTGTAATGAAAATTTAAACGCTAATAATTAAATACGCTACATACTACATAATTTGCTGCTGATAAAGGAAATCAGTGTCTTGGAAAAGAAAAACCTGCTCGTGACCTAAACCCGTTCCTTAGCTCGTTTTCTATGACTGCTGACACATTGCCAAGTAAAATACGTTGAACCCCCACAGTACTATTTTACAGCAATAAGACAGAAAAGAGGTCCATCTGCCTGGCAGTCGTCATTGTAACTGCGATTGTGAGCTGCCCTTCACTAATCAACTATGTCTGTTGAGCCTGACACAGGCATTTACAAAGTTAGCAGCGTGTGTGGGCCATGGCCACAGCGACACACACACACATTCACACACATCAACAATAGCCAGAATCTGCAGCCACCAAGGGACCTTCCCACAGTAACTGCAAAGCACATGCTGTTAGCTACATGACTGGTTGCTCAATCAAGGAGCTGCCGGGTTTTTTTAAAAGCTACGTCAAGGTTCCAAGCACGCGCGGCCTGTATGTCTGCATTTGTCGTATTCATCATTTCACTTCCAGTTGGTGAGGGTACGCTTCTGACTGCGCAATGTGGCGTTTTGGATTTGGAGTTTAATGGAATTTACCTGCATTGGTGTCAAATCCAGTTTTTGTTAGGGTACAAATCCCTGTCACTGATGTTGGGGTCCGTCCAGGGCGTTCATACGTTTAACTTTAATCTGAAATCTAAAAGTCTGAAATGGTTGGTTCATTCCTTTAATTCCACCACACAGGACCTCGAATTAATGGTCTTGCATCAGGTTTAGAAGATAACAAAGCAGCAATCACAATGCTTCCACAAATGCAAGAAACATTGTCGATTAAAAGCATCATTTGTAAAACAAAAACATATATTCATATATGATAAAGTATTGTTCAATCATTTTGTCACACCATATGTGGTAATAAAATGGAACATGAAATATGTTAAAATGTATGTAGTAAAATCTGAAACAAAACTAAATGAAAGAGTTAAAAACTGTCTTCCCATCCTTATCTTAAAATCAACTCAGACGCTCTATATGGAGAAACGACTTTATATAGCCACTTGCACTTCGTCGAGATTCATCACAGAGTTTAGGGGTTATGTGAGACAGAAAAGATTTTCACAAGTGGGGGTTGTCAAGAAACATGTGGTGGTAGTAACTGTGCCTTTTTCATCTTTATGTGTGGTGTTACTCACGGAGGATCAACCAGATCAGACGCGACACGCATCCATATGCAGGAATGACAACAAGGGAACCACTCCGACATCAAAGTGCAGGCGTTTATGGTTTATTGAATTGCCACAAAGTGATGCTGGTTGTTTTTCTGTTCAGCCCTGCACCAGGTTACCCAAACACTTTTAGTTAAAGTATCATTTTTAGTCAAATGTGTGTCCATATATGGACATGGATTTGATGACTCAGGTGACAGTTAACGAGGATCCAAACACAACCTTGTCAGCAACCATCTCCTCTTTCCAACTCCTTCAAAACGTTCATGTTCCTTCAAGAGAATAGAGAAACACACCAGATTGAAGTTCCAAGGGTGATGCATAACAAGCACACTCAGAGAAAGCCTGTGGCACCTGTTGCAGACGCTCGATAGCAGCGAGGCCTGGTGGAGGAGCTGTCAACGGGCGCCTCTGGGACTCTGAGGGATTGGGTGAGTGAGCCACGGTCCACTAAGTGCGACTGGCTGGAGATGCGGGGTTGACTAGGGCCTGCCCCTGTAGCCATCACCAGTGCGCTGCGCTCATGCCCATCCTTCATCTGAAAACGAAGAGGGAAAAAACTTCCTGCCTGACTCGACGGCTCATGCTGCCATGCTGCCTGACCCTTCATTTTGACTTTTGACAGTTGTCACGGCCCAGCACCATGCTGCCATTTCCCCTGCACCTGTGACTGACCACACTAAGCAGCTCCCTCTGGTTTCAATAAAACATGGAGCATACCTGAGAACGGGGATGTGGTCTGTGATTGCTAGCTTGAATTGTTGGGTGAGATACTGTCTATTGTCTGTTTAATGTCAGCCCAGCCCACTTTTTGGCCTTTGGACGCCGTAAAATTGATTCAAGTCAATTCAGTGAAGATAATAAAGGCTCCCTGGCAGTACAACTTAGTGTTGGCATGCTTGCTGTGTAACATTGCCAATAATGTGGACTGAGTTAACAGATAATATAGTACAAATCCTTGCACTTCATCCCTTTGGCTCCTTATCCTCTCAGCTAGAGTGTTCCTACTGTGAGCCCTTAATCATATATACACCAAGTTAGTGTTTATGAGAGCTGTATGATAGCATTATGCAGCAGGTGTGAAATATATTTTTCTTGCCGGCTTTCATGTAAACAGTTCAAGTACATTTATTATAACAAATACAATGCTTTTACCTTTGATTATTTTTCCCCTGCCTGCTCTAGGTCACTGCTACTCACATCAGGTTTCATCCCATAGTTTGCTTGTCTTGACTGTGTTACAGTACCATGGCATTATGTATTCCCAGGATCATGTCAATAACATATCCAGGCTCATTTTACACTCCTCACACAGCGCATGTTTTAAATTTGAGCTGTCTATTTGCCTCCTTGAGTGGAGGACCCCCAAACCATATTGAAGCCCTGGGAAAGGCCCTGGAAAATCCATGGACGCCAACATGGGAATCTGCGGGATGCAGAATGTCCAACAGTCTGGAGAATGTGTGTGCCACATTTTCATGGCTAATCATTGTGAAGTGCAGTGGATGGCTTACAATGAGCATGGCGAATTATGCACATTATACCAGTAAGCTTCTGTAGAATGCAGCTGAGCTATCTGGCAGCTTTTCCCCAAGAATATCAATCAGAGTTGCTACAATATGATGACAAGTCCAGCTAGAGCAACAGGGTGGTGATGATTCAGGGGCTGAGTGATTTTACAGCCCATGGAGGGAAAGTTGCTTTGTTGACTGCCTTTGGTTTAAATACGTGGTCAGCGTCATGACCAGGCATTTCTGTTAGGTGAATATGGAATGTGTGAAGAAAATGCATGATCAATATTTTAAGAAAATAGTTTTCCATTGATTTTACTACTTGAGAAGGATATGATGGTATATGTTTAATAGGCTGGTCTGACAGGCGGGTCAAGAAACAGATCAGAACACTCACAAGGGCAATGTTTAAATCAGCTCACAAAATGGCAAATATATATATATATATAATATAAACATTTCAATATCCATTCAGTCTTATTCTAAGAAGCTAGCATGTGCTCTGGAGTACAGGAGTGGCCCTTTGAAGTTGTGCCTACAGTATGGAGCCACTCTAAAGCGCCTGTCCGTTTTCCAGGCTCACTTGACAGTGGGCATCAAGAGGACGTTTACTCAAGCAGTGTCAAGAATCCACACAAAGACATCTCACTGGCATTTCCGTCCCATTAGCACTGTCAAACATTTGTAGGCTTTTGAGGAACTTTCTCTTTTTATTTTTCATTCCAGACTGATAATCACAGCACAGGTAGGGCACATAGCAATGGATGGGCCTGTGCACAGACGTCAGCACAGTGAACAGTAAACACACTATTTCCTCTTTGGGGTCACTTTGCTCTCATTTATTTCACTTTTTCTTGCTTTATTTATGTGTTTCTACTCCATCTGAAACCCCCCTACTGCCCAACCCCTTTTTCCAGCCACATCAAGCAGAAGCAGGGGAGGGGGTGGGGGGGAGAAAAACAGAGAGCGGAAAACTAAGGAAACGGACAGCAATTATGATCAGAATGGAGGAAAAAACAGTGACATAAACAAAAACAGCAGCAAGCATGAAAAGTTGTTAACAGTCCTTTTTAGGAAATAATATACTATTGTTTGAGTGCGGGCAAAGCAGGATTTCTCTGTGTCAACACCACATGGGAAATTACAGTATCAGGCAAACCCGAGAGGAAATGAGAAAAGACAAGGGAACAAACACAGATTTGCATGTTTATCTGTCATGCAAAGAAAAACTGCACTTTCAGGATGCTGCACAGGCTTTCTGCCTGCTATTCTACAAACCTGCAGCATTGCAAATCAGCATTAGCTTATTGTATACTTTGCACTATGTACGTTTTTTGTTACTTTATAACTGATGCTATTAAAAATGTCTTGATATGGTAAATCATATGAATGTCTCACCCTATCGTGGTGGCAACAAATTCTGACAATTACTGGGAAATAAAATACTATTTTAAAATTTTTACCTTGAAGTTTGCCCATAAATTGTGAACTTAAATGTTTAAATGCTTCCACCCATTTTACCCGATGTGGTCTTTTAGGAACTATTAGGAAACTAATGGACTAATATTCGCTCAAGTCAGAGTGCTACTCTACTCAATCTTTGTATTCTAGAGCCCCGTATCCCATTTCTCTCAGCACAGTCTGCTGCCAGTCTCTATAATTCAGTGCCTGTCATAGACTGGATTACTCCCTGGCCGTCTCAAACAACACCTGCTAGACTAGACACACTCTGCTGCAATGAATGAAAATATCCCACGTGCACACTGTGACCCAACAGTACTTGCAAAGTATACCATAACGTTGCCCTAACACACCTAGCAGACGTGACACAAGCCTCGTCCATCAGCTTGCTTGGCAGAAAAACGTCCTCACGGAGAAGTCTGAAAACCTGGTGAGGCGTCTTGTTAGCTTGATACCATTCGCAGACAGTTCGGGCCAAGTCCCGCCGGCAGAGTTGCAGCGGCTTCCAACCCAAGACTTTTACATACCTATGTTTAAATTCATGCTTCTCAGCTGAAAATCTTGCCGTGTTAGAAACTCATATCTCAGCTCATGTCTGGAGGGATGTTTCAGCAAATAAAAGCAAAGGCCACCTCTGGCCAAGCACATTTGGAGGAGCAAGGAAACGCTCTCAGGTTTCAGCTCCACCGGCAGCCCTCAGTCGGCCTGTGGACCGAACGTGACGGGAAGGCCAACATGTGAGCCGCCCTCACACACAGAGTCCACATAAAAGCCGGGGGGGTTAATCCTGTTTCATTCAAGCTAGGTTTAACCCTCGTCAACCCTACCACCAGCGCTGCTAACGCTACCACCCAAAATTAAATATCAGGACTTCTCACATACACACGTGCATGTTCAAGTGCACAGCCTATTCGTTTGACTCGCTCACATAGCAAAACACATGCACACACGAACATATTTTGTCTACACATAGCATTGGAGACTTCAGTGTGTCGTTTGTTTGGCGTTCACTACATTTAAACAGCTGTGTCGGTGGTCAGGCAGCAATGTTGACAGCTGAAGGCCTGTTGTTCCATAAAACCGTACCTCTAGCCTTTCACAGTTTAATGATATCAATAACTAATATGCATTAAAATATATACAAACACACACACACACACACACACACACACACACAGCAGATGAAGTGCAGGCTCCCATGGACAAAAGATTTTTACATTCTATTTCTTTCATGCATGTCTGCGAACACGCGTATAGATAAACATGCAAACATGGCCAGGCTGGTGATCTGGCCTTGCTCATAGCCAACACTGCCAGAGTGTTAGCCCACTCTGCCCCCTTCTTAAATCCATACACTCATAACTTCTTAATGGAGGGACTGGCTACTCAAAACATAAAAAGAGGCCTTGTATAGCCGTGTTGGTGCGACCCACAGCTCCCCACGTTTCATTTTAATACCATTTTCTGGTAAATTTCAAGCATGTCAAGAGGTCTTCTCGTGTAACATTGTGAAATATTGAGTTTCACAATTCCACGGGTCCCGCTGAATCAAACATATTGAAAGCCACGTGCTGGTGAATGAAAAGCGACCTTGAGTTTGCTGACCTTGCTTAATTCTCAGCAAATGCGTTTGTGGCAGAAGATCCTTCTAAAAGTGGCATTCAGTGAAACAAAAGGCACTTTCTGTGTTTCCCACATACATCCCCCTCTCTCATTGGGCTAAGCACTTAAAATCTTTCTCACATAATCCTGTCAGATCCAAAAGAGGAATTTCTATTGAACCACTGTAGAGAAAATGTGGACCAACGTGTTGTTGTGTAGTGAGTGTATTCACTGCATGTTGTTTTGCGTGCAGGTTTTCGGTAATGTCTTAAATTATTGTAGTATTAGTATTTCACTTTATAAAAGATGATAGAGTGTTGTGGGCTTTTGTCTGCGTTCATGTGCCCATAGACATCTGGCTTGTGCATTCTGTCAAAACTACAATGTCGCACATCCTTGACGAAACCACTTGTCAAATAGTTCTCCAATATGTGCACTAAAGAGTACCTTAATTGCAGATGACATTTGAAATAGGTTTTGAAAAGGTTGACAAGAAATTCTATCCGTCACAGCCACTTCCATTCAAACCAGGGAGAAGCCAACCTTTTAGGCTATTAATATACTCTACCTTCCAAGCTGTAAGTCTGTAAGTTTTCCTGGGGACGATGTAAAACTGTATTATAGAGAACAAATCAGTTAATAGCTTCTTTATGGCATATCCTAAATGCCTCATTTAAAAAGCTTTCAACTCAATAGTGGTTCTCCCATGTGGTCTGACTGCATACATAGATAATTAACAGACACTCCACCATATTAGCTTGAATTGGGAATGAACATTGTTATCATCCATTCAGTGTTTGCTAACCATTGTTACACAGTGGTCACAATTTTCTTCTCTTCTCCCTTTGTGTGCCGCTGACTGTTTCCCACCCGCCGCAGTGATGGAATTTGTTTTGTATGCATAAATTCTTCACAAGGCTAGACATTGACTCTGCTAGACAGTGACAGAATCCAATAAGCAAAGACCTGAGGAATAGTTAATAGTTTAAAGCATCATCACAATGGTTTGGCTTTGAGAGAAAAAAAGATACTGTATTTCTCTTAAATGTCATATTCTCCCATCTCCCAGTGGAATGGCAGACGTGCTGCTGCAGTGTATTGTCACCTGTCATGTCAAATATGATAAGAAAAGAAACTGCTGCAAAGAAATACACAAATAGACACCTTCTGGGAGGAGGGAAGGGCAGCCTTCTGTATGCCCTTCTCCGTGCCCTCTTTTGCAAAGAATACTGTACAGGCTTGACAATGCAAGTGTAAGAAACGAGTTTAAAGTCAATCGGAAATTTGAATTCTCACTTTTTTGGTAAGGAATTAAAAACTTCGTATATTGATTCTGGGGCTATTGTACATATTTTTAAAAGAGAATTAAACCAACTACTTTGCAGAAATAGCGTCTCAGCTTCAGGCCTCTTGGTTGGCGTTTCCCATGGCAGCGTAACTGACATTTGAGAGTTGCCGTTTCTAGGAGACAGGCTGTCAACAACTGTGATTCGCTACTATCTTACATCTGAGCATGTAACAGCACTTCCTACGAAGTTTGATACAAGATGTGTTTTTCCCCTTTTTCAACAAGCCCACAAGGCATTAATTGGTTCAAGTTATCTGTCAACATTCAACATTTGGAATGACACATAGCGCCTTTAAATTTGAATTCCATTTAGAAGGTGGATGCTAGTTAGCTTTGCTTGCTAATGTTAGCACTGATTGCCCCTAGACATTTTCATTTATGTAATGTCGAGCCTCGCTGTCTGCAATTCTCCTTTTTTTCAGGAGTTCTGTGACCTTTTTAGCTCTTATGAGGCCTTGCTTATTTTAGATGATTTACATGTTTGCTGCCCCGATGGCTCCTCTCTTACTAAGGATTTTATGGACATTGTAAACTCTTTTAATCTTGTTCAGTCAGTTGAGGGTTCCAATCACTTAAAGGGACAAACCCTTGACATTGTTCTTTCCTCGTAACAACATCAGCCCCCCCAGGGGTTTAACTGGCTGTGTGGCCATTGGGATTTAATTCTTTTAGTGCCCGCCTAAACAGATATTGGTCCAACCAAGTTACAGTTCCAACATCATCGGTTGAAACCAAAAATGAATGCCTCCTAAAAAAAACTAATGTAGGAGCCAGCTAAATAAATACATTTTAAGTTTTTTTGTTTTTGGTAATTACAATTTTAACCAACCAGGTGCACACGTCTAAACAAGCACCAACTGATTTCTAAGCAAAAGTGATTTTTATTCGACTTTGAAGTATGTGAGACATATAGCCTATGTGAGGCAGTGTTTGTGCCCGTCAGAATGTGAATGCACTGGAGAGACATATTGCAGCAGAAGTACACCAATACTATGAGAAAAGCAGACAAAAACAAAACTTTTTTGGAAAAAAACAACAGGAGACAGCATGAGAGCAATGGGTGAACTGGATGTAATTAACCTATACTCATCCACACAAACAGTGTCGGACAGGGTATTGGGTAGGCGAGCTTCGCAGTCTCTCAACTGAAGCTGGTAGTTTCCAGGCTAATTAGGACTGTGTTGTGGTGCAGTGTGAAGGGGTTCCCATGTGGATTCCTGATTTGTTGGCTGTGTGCACATCCAGACTGCTCATTTGTGGTGAGGTATGACAACATGAGACCCGAGGAGTCGACGAGAGGACGCGCAGGATGAGAGAGAAGTTAAAACGTCGGCATGAGAGCAGCAGTGGAAATGAAAAACAAAATAAGAGAAGGAAATTAAAACAATGGAAATCAAAGCAAGGAAGAAGGATACGTAGAAGGAAAGTGAGTAGAATAAGAGGCAGACATGACAGAGAGTGTTGAAATGGGGGTCTGGGAAGGTTAATCTGCTTCTGGTCACAGGTGTGTCCATCAATTGGTGCAGCTTCGACAAATAAAACCGCTCCTTTGAGATTGTGTTGCAAGGAAACAATAGCAATTCCACTGCGAGGTGCCGTTCTTATACCTGGAAATGTATTGCATCTAGAATGGAAACCACAACATAGCAAAGTCAGGATGGTATTTCACCACAGTACTGTATGTGCCGTGTAGTATGCAGTATTTAAATGTAAGAATTCTCATCACCCACAAAGGATTGCATGAAGGAGAAATGACTCCATGCAAACAAGCTTGATGTGGAAGGTAAGGCTACCATTGTCAGGGTAGTGGAAATATTTGCCTTTGACTCTGATGAATGAAACTTTTGATTGAGACCTTGTTTCGAACTACAGCATCTATATCACTGCCAAATCGTAACCAAAGATGATCTATTTGTCTCACCCTAACAAAACTGCTTCATATAAAGTCAAACCTCAACTGGTAATCGTATCACCTTTCCATTGTCTCATAATCCTTTTGTGGATTTTCTTTTGCGTGTTATTCTACAAAATGTAATCCCTGTTTCAGAGTTTGCACACATTGTGACTGAATGCCCTTGAGCAAGACTCTAAACCGTAAACAGGATTTTCACTCTAAAGAAATTGATATGTCAAGGAACAAAAATAGCAAGTAGCTCTGAATTGCTAATAGTTTGAACTTTTAAACGCTGTTGGAACTTGTGCCGACTTTTTATGGTGCATCCATCACAGGACATCTGTAGGGGATCTATTATCCTTCCCACATTTGACCGGTAACAATGCACAGCAGCCCAGGCTCATATCCTCTTCTTTGCTTTGATCTCTTTTACAACCTTAAAGCAATCGCACGCACACCACATTAAAATCTTTATAATGTCAGCAGCACTGTGCCATCCACTGTGAATCATGTGGGACTCTTGTATATGCATATACCAACACAGAGTAAAGATGAAGAGCCCTTCAAATTCACTTTCCTACTGAAGCAGCCAGGTTGATGTGTGGGAGCTGAATGCGAGCAGGAGGGTGAAGCAGTAACACCTTTCTGTTTTATGTGTGTTCATGTTACAGGGACTGCTCTGTAAAGGTCGTGGCTTCTAACCAACATACATCAAACTGGTAACAACAGTACACCCTGAAAGCGGTAAATAAAGCATCCACATGTTTGTTTCCTCCCCCCACTTTTTTTTGTACAGGTAGTAGATTCTTGTCTTGCTGACTATTTCTAAAGTGGCTACAGAAAAAAAAAAATCACAATTTTTACACAGTTGAAGGATGATGAAGGCTATTCCATTTCTGCTTTTTCAAACTGGAATGAACTTGTCTTTTCAACAGCACTGCGAGGTGAAATTATCTCTGAGGTGATGATGTCATGGTGATGTTCTTGCCTACTTAGATCTATCCATTTATGTGTACGGTGCTGCTAACTTTGTATTGCCGTGAAAACATGGAACAGTTTGCTTGGGAGGATTTAATCAGCACTAAGAGCCTCAATCTTGTGTTTGTTAAATTTATGGAAATGTAATGCTAACATTTTATGTCAATCAGCATATGTAGTCATCATTGGACAGAATCGTTGTATTGCAGATTCCCTGCTTTTATTTAAACTGGGTTAAGTTTTACCACAGCAAAGATTAAACCTCCTATATTTTATTTAGCATTAGAGGCCCTGGGTCGGGATGGTGGCTGTGTTGTGTTCAGCCTTCATTACGGAATGCCAGGTGGAAGGAAGTTACAAGTAAGTTTCCTTTGGTTTAGTGTTTTTGTTTCCATTAAGTTTATATATAGGTTGTCACTCTGCCTGTGTGACGGATTTGGGCTATGCCATCATAAAGTGGTGAACGCCTTCATTCCTGTTACCGTGTTATTCTTTTTCCTTTTTGCCTTTGGATTGTTTTCTTTTTCTAGCATAGAATAAATCTACCATTTCTTCCCTTGCTCCGCGGCAAATTCAGCACAAGTGACAATTTTCACATATTTAGAAAGATGAGGGGAGCAGTAACGCAAGTTCAACATTAATTTTGACATTGTACCCATGTAGAATTTAACGAACACTGGAAGTGTGCTGTGCTTTCATGACCCTTACAATGGGAAATTAATTCTTCCCTCTGGCCCAAATACTCGAGTAAAGATCCAGGTCCATTACAGTCATTAGGGAGAAATGTTCATTACCATGGGTTATTTTGTACACAGGAGAATCCTTTCTGTTGATCGCTGCATCCAGAGCAACTTTGTACACCATCTACATGACATCTTTGATGTATTTGGATTTTTTTTCAAAGAATGTTCACACCAATGTAGGTTTTCAACTGCTGTGCATTTTGTACTGTGTTCTTAGTGTATTCATTTGCATCCCCAAAGTCAAACTGCCTTTTTATGAAGCTAGGCCTATAGTAAAAACCTAAATCTCTCCATTTGGCCCAAGTTTGCTTCTCTCTCTTCGTATCCACAACCACTAGTGACATCGTCAAAGCCCGATCTTAGCTATAGCTTATTACATCGTTGTACCATCAACCCACTGACCACAGCCCTGATTGCATAGCCAAGAGTAGCAATTTTAGGATTTCAGAGCAATTGATTGAGTAGTCTTAAACCAGCTGTTTGGTGTATGTCCCCTCACTTCCTGAAGGGAAGCTCCTCTTATGAAGAGATTTGACAATCCAAACTTGTAGGTCATGTTGCAGCAGAGCTGTGATAAAGTATATTAGCATTTTGATAATGTGCTTTTAGCCCAGAGCAGTCTCCACCTCTTCTCACTTTGGATTTGCAGGCTGAGTTAACACCCAAGGGGGAGTATTCAGTAGTCTCAGATGGCTCTTTACAGTCAAATAAATGGAAACATCCCATATTTTCACAATGGAAATACTGGACTTCCCATACAGTGGACCATCCTAGCACTGGCAACAGCGTATTTACTCATGCAAACTAAAAACTGCTGCCACAGATTAAGTTGTATGATTACTGCAGCCACGATTGGGATCTGATGTCCTAAGGTAAAGTGCATACTGTAATGTGCCCCCCTTACAAAGATCCCTTTGTTCCATCGGCTGGGGGGTCTGTGCACCCCTTAACCCCCCTCCTTCCTCCTCTACTTCCCCCATACATCCCCCAAATGTCTATTAAGCACTGATTCCCAGTTCAAATTGGCCCCCTGTTATTAATCCCAATCACCCGGAACACATCGACCACAGCGCACCACGAAAAACACATGTGCCCAGCACCCCCACCCCCCAGCTCGGCGCACTGATTCTAATTAATTAATTACATCCCAGGTGATTTTACTTTGAGATGGAGAGAAGAAAAATAGAAGAGGGAAAAAACTGCCTCCCAGAGGCACCATCAAATTGGCAACAAAAGCTCCCCAGCAAAAGAAAAAAAAAGGCCCAGTTCATTACTGGAGGGAGAGTCAGCTTCTTGTAGCTGCTTCCTAACTACTGCTCTGCTGTCCAAGACCAAAATACTCGGTTTCTTCCCCCTTTTTTTCTCTAACTTGTCTGTCTGCCACCCACAAAAACCCTTGCCAAAAACACACACTGGAACCAACCCGCAACAAATTGATAGCATATTTAAGTATTCGGGATTATATTTTTGAAGGGAATGGGTAGAGAAAAGGGGTTTTGAGCAAATCATATTTCTGGCCAGGGCTTTACTGGATAGCAGGGGAACTATTTAGCATAGCACTGACACTGTCTTAAAGCAGGAATACATATTTGATACAGTTTATCTAATTTACTTGAAAGTCAAAGGCTCTGCAACTTCTTTCATGTCCTTCCAGTTTGCTTTCCTCCTCGTTCAGGACGCTCCGCTCTCTCAACGTTCTTTTTCGCCTCTCTTGATGTTATCAGCGTTATCTGCTGACGTGAACATGTTTGACTCTGCACTTGTGTTCATGTTTAAATAATGATATCTATCAATAATCTTGCACAGCATCTGTAAAGTTTGATTTGAGCTGAATTTGACATTGCAGAAGTTTTGCAAAGTGCTGTAAAATTCATTTGAGGAGAGTTTTAATCTCAAATGAGTGAAAAATGTGACAATGTAATTGCGGGTGTGAAAGTGATTGTGATTTATCATGAACATTTGTTGAGAGTTCCTCATAAATCGCTAATGTACCATGACTTTACCATGGACATTAACATTTCAGAACAGGAATTTTAGGTGAGTATTGTCATCGTGTTGCATCATGTTGACCTTGAATGTCAGATTTCTTGTTTTGAGAATGAAAAAAAGATAAATTCTAAAAGCCTTATAAAAGTATTAAAGGTCTTAGGTATTAAAATGTATTAGACAAACAACAGCTAACATTGTGAAATCAATGATAGCACGAAATCTAAATAAATTAGGGTAGTGTTTAAATGGACAGTCTGTAACAAAAGCCCTTGGCTGGGAATCCTGTAGAGACTTAAACTTTGAATTATGAAAGGCAGTGAATTTTAAGAAAGGAAATGAAATCTTTGGTAGCAATATATAGAACTAAATAAACTTTTCCTTCAGAGAGTAGAACATTATGGGCTGCCCTTCAAAAGAAAATTTAAATATACATTTCTTCTGCAGGGTCGCTCAATATGTAAAAAGAAAAAAAAAACATCAAGGAGGATATCTATAACATAACATTTCTCGCTTTCTCTTCCAGCAAGTTAACTGCTCAGATCTTTCCCTTTTTTCAAGTGTAGAGATCACTTTTTTAGCAGCTTCAAAAAAGTGGCTACTTGACATGTGGTGTCGCCAGTGCCTCCTTCTGTTTGGCCCAAACTGACAAAAGTAATGACTGCTGCATCTAAATGACACCAGAATTCTTGCAAAATTGCCAAATTGTCAGATCTTGAGACACCATATACTTTCTATTGAACACATATTCTTTTATAAGACTTTATTGATGTCTGAGGTTTCACTCCGCGGTAGCCAGACCATTGCAACAGCCTGGATAGGCAGGTTGTATGCTCTCCACATGGATTGGTGCCACCCACTTTTCTCACCTCTCTATGAATCTGCAAAGCGCTTCAGATGAACTGATAATCTCTTGGCAGGTTCTTATGCCCAATCCTCCTTAGGCACCTCCTCACCTACATTAGCACTCATGGGGGACTCTGGCAGGCTTTTACTCTACGACCAAGTGCCAGGTAAGGATTCACTGGACACTGACCAGAGAGGATGAAGTCTTCCTTTGGCTTTTTTTTTCCAACAAGTGATAAATCAAGGAATTTAGCATAAACAGATTAGCAAGCAAGCTAGCTGTGGCAACTCGAGGATCTTGCTCTTTTACCCTCCTCCCCATCTTTTATGCTGGAGGGCGATGAAACCATTTAAGGTCTTAAAGTCTGTATGTGGTATCTGGCACTTGAGTAAGGGCTTAGACCATCCAGGCATGTTTAATGGTACAGATACTCCATGCTGGTAATTCTCAGGAGTTGCCAGCTCTCTATCTTGGCAAAGATGCTACATTTGAAACCAATGTCATAAGTGATGCAACACCATATGGAAACAGACTTTTGTGGCTTACTGTTATTTGCAGCACCTTGATTATCTATGGTGGACACGTTACCTTTCTGCATGACCCCCCAATACAGGGAGGTCAGAGGTTAAGGCTAACTACTGAACAGTCGCCCTGGAGCTTATAGGGATTCACTAATGTGCTTAATGTCGCCTCAGTGGATGTTTGTCATCATGACAGCTTTGACTCAGACCTTATGTTTAAAGATGGGCCACTCGGTAGGCCATCTTGCTGGCTTGTTTAGGTGTGAGAAAATTAATTTGCTGGGATGGAAAATGGAAAATGGTGGTATGGTGGATTGAAATGAAGTACACAAACATGCAGCATTCACTCCTTCCCTCAATACTCCGTTATTGAATTTGGATTTTACACACAATGTACTGTGCTTTTATTTTACCTCTAGTTGCAGTACATGGCAGAATGACAAGCTCTTATATCCCAATTGTAATTATGTAAATAAATAAAGAAAAGTGACTGCTTTCAACAGAGGGCGCCATCGCCCAAAGTTTTCCTGACAGCAGGTTTGATCTGACAACAGGTGGAATTTGAGAGGTTGTACAGAGCAGACACATATCATGACAGATGAGCTGCTATATATCTGTGTCCATGCTGAAACAGGCCACAAATAACCAGTAGCTACTGTAAGTGTACACTCAAACTCAGGCGGCGGCGTTCAAGATGTCAAACCTGAATCCTGTGAGACACATGAGATGAGCATCAAGAGGCGCTGAGCTAGTTTCTGGTTTGTATAGGACAGGAGTGGACTCACGGTACAGGGAAACATGGTAACAGCTTTTAGACAGTGTGAAACACGTAGCATGGAATTACAGCAGAGCATGTCATGTATTTTCTCCGCCTATATTTTATGGAACTGCTCCAAGTCCGGGGTAAACCTCTGCCAAAGTCTTCTGCAGTGTTCCTAGGAACCCTGTCGCGAGCATGATCTCCAATAGTGGAATGTGGAACAGAATGCTGCTCTATGAGGCCCAGATCCCGGACACATATTTATTTGCTCATTCATCACTCCTAGAGGACCTCTGACCTACTACCGTGTGTTTTTGCTCTCCTTCATTCCATGGTTCTCTTTTTTTCCCCCTCTCCAGTTAGAGAAAAATAAGGCCGATTCTCTGCCAGGGAGACATGTCGACATGCAGCGGGAGTCCACAATTTACCGTATAAGAGACAGTATAGGTGGGGTAGAGATGCTGGATTTCTGCCAGGCCCTTATATTGCAGTTGCTTTAGCTCCAAAGTGAGCTAAAGTTTGTGAAAGTATACGGGCACCAAGATTTACGTCTCACTGCGTGTATAGAGAAGTGTGTTTGAGATGTGTTCTAGGTGGTGGGTACGCTACTGCAGTGTGTCTGGTGAGACACTGTGGTAAAGAGAAGAAACAGATGTTGCTAGTACCCAATGGGAACTCATATGAAAGACTAAGGTATATAGGAGCTTAGTGAAGGATAAATGTAAGAGTCTAATAATGAGATTTGAATCCTCTGGTGAGAAAAAGACTATTTCGGGCATAGCGTGCACAACACTCCACACTGTTTAACTGAGAATAAGTTCAATAAGAGTTGAAAATGCACTTAATTAAGCATGATTTTCTTCAGCTTTTCTGAGTGCAACCATCTAACTTGTATAGCAACATTCATACACTGCAATTGGTGCAAAGGGGCTGGAAAAGTGAACAAAAACACAAAACATAGAAATTATATAAGTGAAATAATAACCATGCAGAGTAAAATGTAGTAATAATAATAATAATGTGTATGAGGTATCATGGTAGTCAGTACTTTACAAAATGTGTTTTTTCTGCTGTTGAAATGTGTACTTTCAAAGTGTGTTCACCCTTGTAATGATTTATACCACAACACAGTTTCTGCTGTACTTTGTTACCTTTCAAATGGCCTGTGAATGGTGGGGATAAAATAAGGTTATGTACTGTAGTCAATTGCTGCACAGCGGAGCCATGAAACATCAAGCGCTCTAAACATTTGCCAAGGGAGAGGCAGGGAGATTTGTGAGTCAATCTGCTCTTAAGGGCTAAAATGCAAGCATCTGCCTTTCTTACATCTTACATCTCAGCATACTAACTGCATGAAATGAATCTGTGGATCCTTCTGTCCTGCTTACTTCCCAGCAAGCTTTTTCATGTTGAAATGGTACTATTGCCTTCATCGTATAGTATGTTGTAAAAAAATCCATAGTATGTCATAAAAAACATGACAGTATACTATGCCGTACAAAATGTCATAGTATAGTATGTTGTAAAAAACTTCATAGTATAGTATGTCTTAAAGAAATCATTTTACGTCATAAAAACTTCATAGTATAGTATGCCATAAGAAACTTCATACACTGTCATACATAGTATACAGTATGTCATACGAAACTTCATAGACTGTCATAAAAACCATCATAGTATAGTACATTGTAAAAAAGGATACCTTGAAAGT
>JAVQJF010051774.1:0-44109 GCA_036023855.1 Gadopsis marmoratus | reverse complement strand
TGTTTATTTGACCAGGCGTTCACTGGTAACTATTTACAAACACAAAGGAGGGAGAAGGAGGACCACGGGTGGAAGCCAAAGAAAATACAATGAATATAACAAAACACCCCTTTTCCTCTACAAAACAATACAGGCGTGGATCCACCCAACTTACTAGTGTTTCTAGACAGTCAAGTTACTATGGGTGAGCATGTACAGGGCGCCCCTGTCTTACCTAGTCCCCAAGAATTATTACAAGATGATAATAATTGTAATAACTCAGTAAGTCTTGTCCTGAAAGAATCAATTACAAATGGTAGTGTTACAATCTTTACCTCACTACTGGAACTAGCTTTAGTTTGATCATAAGTTTGTCTTCCTCTCCCAACATAAAGAGAAGCAGGTAACAAGACATATTTGGCTCGATTTTCTGCAGCGCCAACCTGCCAACAATGGCTTTGTAGGAGGAGGGTCTGAGATAAAGAGTGGAGAGGAGCAGGAGAGCGAGCACAGCACAGAGCTCAGGGCAGAGGTGGCTCCCGGCCATCCATCTCTGGTTTCTGGATTCAGAGAGTGCCGACAGGTCTGGGTCCCCCGGCGCAGGCCTCTGGGCTGTTACCACGGATACCCAGACAAACCGAGCGCTGTCACTCAAGCAGTACCAGCTAGACAGTCACAGGAGATGGGAGAACAGGATAGCAAGACACCGGGGGTGGGGGGTGGTGTACACACACACACACACACACGTACGTGTTACAGAACACAAGGCATGAAATGCAGAAGGTTCGGCGAGTGCAGACAGTCACGGGTCTAGTGAGATGTCGTCAGTCACTCTTGAGACATACACACAACAAATTTTTGATACTGAAGAAGGTTTGGGGAAACTCCAGGCTTAGACAAACAGAGACATGCTGATAATAGCAACCTGCCACCTCATGAATTTTGCAGCTGTCTAAATCTCCTTGACAATTTTATGCAAGTGTGCTCTTCCTTTGGCAAGCACCAACATGCTCCTTTTGAAAGACAAAAGAGGAGATTGTGAGGTGGGCACAGTAACAAAAAGAGGTGGTAATGGAGATTGGTTTGAAAGATTCGATATCAGGCATCTATTTACAAATGCCTAAACAAACAAATCGCCAAGAAAAAGCATCATCTACCACCATAATGTCTGCACATTGATGAATTACAGCAGAAGAATAACAAATAAATTATTCAAATCTCTACCTTGGTGAAGTCAGGAGTTTTCTCTTTGTTCTACACCCTGGCATTGATTTCTCCCTATGGCGAAGAGTGGGATGCCTGAAGGTTAGACACACACACACACACAGACACTATGTAGATAAATGACTCCTGAGCTCCGGAGTTTGATCCAAATGAAGCAATGATGTAGCTCACTGGCCCGGGTCCACATTGAAGTAAAGTGTGTGCTCTAGTAAAATGTGCTCTCGGGTGAGTGTGTGTGTGTGAAAACATGCGAGTGCTATACTCCCACCAGTATGTTAGTGGTGAGAGAGCGAGAAAACAAGAGAAAGGAGAGAGAAACAATCTGCAACCTTGGTATGAAGCTTATATGTTGTATTGGCCAGATAATTAAGACTTTAGTTCACAGCAGAATGCTAGTAGTCTGCACATCACGAAAAAAAGAAAACCCACTTGTGAATGTGCCTTAGAAGACACTCATGTTGTTGTCCCAATGGCCAAATGATTCTACTTAACTGAACAAATGAAGTCAGCATTCAAGCAGATTGCCAAATCAGTTGCCAAACAACTGATGCGTGATGTGATGCGTGTGTATTTGTGTCAGGATGCTTCTCGGTTACCATGTGTGTAATTATGTTGGTGTTCATACTTTCCTCCCTTTTCACGCCAATCGACCGCTGGATGATGTTTCCAAATGCATGTGTGCCCGCCTGTGTGCCCATACATGCGTATGATGGAAGTTATGTTTATGTTTTTCTCTTCTCTCAATCCAATGCCCAGCGGTGTTCCTGCTTGTGCAGCGCAGCAAAATTGGCCTGAGAGGTTTGAGAACATTTCCCCCTTACAAACAGGGGCGAATCAATAACGTCTCGGTTGAAGGAGCCACTCTCCATATGAAGGTGAGCTGACTCAGCAGTCCCAGCAGCCGAAGAAAGGGGGAGAGAGGGGGAAGTGGGGATGGAAATGATTGCTTTACAAGCGGTAAAATGCACGGCAGTGTTGAGAACCCTCTGTGGACAGGCGCGCTACACGACTGCTCAATCCTCTAGTGGAGGAGCAGGATGGAGGGGAGAGGAGAGCGCATGCATATACGCTTGGCTGCAATAGGCTGCTCTGAGTTGCGAATGCGATTGAGCTCTATTGCTTTCTCTTTTTTCTTACTCATACTTGCTCTCTGTCAATCTACTCCAATACAGTAGCCTGGCAAGCACTGATTTAGCCTTTCCCAAGTCAATCACAGCTCTACGGTAGCACAATGGAGCCAGAGACTGGAGGGAAATTCTTATCTTTACCTTTTCTTTAGTCTGTTTATTCATCCAGGTCTCAGCAGCTATCACTGCACTGATTAAATGTGGGAGTTTGCTAATTACAGGGTGAACAGGCAGGAGGATGGGGGAGCAAGAGGGTGGACATTGCAGGGTGCGCCGACGTCCTTCAGGCACAGCAGGGAATCTGCAGCAGCAGCAGTAGTTGTTGGCAGTGGAGAGGAGAAGACTGTATTATCTCTCATTAGAAGTCCTGAAGGGCTGAATCATCTCTCAACATCACCTACAAATTTTTCACTCTTTGTTTCTTGTTCAACCTTAAATTCACCTAGTATGCAAGAAATACAGTATATAACAATGGTTGTATGTGTATGGGTGTGCTTGCTTTTTTGACTAAAATATCTATTTTCAAATGTGCAATCTAAAAAGGTAGTGCATTTGGAAGTTAAAAGGATCATACTAGAGATTAAGCATGTTTTTCCCCACATCATCTTCCAATGAGAAGCAAGCATTGGACATTGTGGAAAATACAGTATGAATTTGGCCATTTCTTACAATAAAAAGGCAGGTGTGGACAGATGACAGACTACATCTACGGCCACCGCCTGAGCAGCAACGTAAACCGTTGCCTACTACCATACTCCTGCTGGCAGGAAAGGTGGTGGTTGGATGTTGGCATCAGTGTTAGCACCAGGAAGCAGTGCATTCAACATGCAGCTAGCTGGGCTAATGAGGAATTGGCTCCCATATACAGTAAGAAAGTGAGAGGAGTGGCATCTTAAGGATCTCACATTTTAGACCGATAGGAAGCAGGAAAGTCTATGAATGGATCGGAGTCCTAAAGCATCGCTGAGAAGAGTAATAAATGAAGGGTTAGGGCAGAGTAAATGATGCAACTTGGACAGCGATATAATGTTCACGGTGATGGACTGCTTATTTCAAGCAAAGTTTACGTCTCTGCGAGTTGATTCTCACATCTGAAAAGAATGGAAACCAATGGCTCCACAGGAGGGACATCAATACAAAAACTTGAAGTATGCTATGTTTTGTCTGCTTCGACTTTAAGGCTCTAAAAACATGCCAACCACTATAATGATAATTTAAGCATGTGTTTCTCTAGGCTCGAAGGTTATGCTGCAGCAGTAGGAGCGCAATACACCTCTGGGGCAGAAGGTGAGCGGCTGTTCCTCTCTCCCACGGTTGAAGGAGTCCGTTGTGTGGCACTCCCCGCACTGTATCAGGCTTCCACATCAGCACTGCGAGAATGGCAGCAGTTGCCATTTTGTCATCTAATACAGCATGTGAAACAGAAATTATTAAGGAATGCGCTTTGTGACAAGCTGAACGTGGCAACGCATCCCTGTCCATCATTTGAATGAAATGTTAAATGACATGTGCATTGCAATATGTCAGAAAGTAATAGCCTACTGCCACATCCTGGTGTGGGTTAGAGCAGGTCTACCGTGGTGCAGTGTGATAAAAAAGGAGAAGAAATGTGTGTGTGTATAAATAAACAAACGGAAATAAAAACCCCATATAGCAACAGTTCTAAATACAGCACGAGCTCTGTATCACTGACTTTTCACACCATTCTGGGGTGATAAAATCATGCAGCCTGGTTACAGCAAGTTGTTGACAGTGTGAGAATACTTGGTGCACACCGCCTTTACAGCAGCTGTCTGCTCTGGTGAGGGGCTAGATGAGCCAACCGAGGTGAATATATTACTCTCACTCAGTGAATGTCACAAATGCCATTTGCAACTGCTGAATGTCACAGAGACTGTTGGGGTGACTGCTAACGCTGCGGAGCCCCATTACGTCTATATTCCCACTGTTAACATCCTGTAGGCCTGCTTTTTAATATCAAACAAAATAAAACTTGGTACGAGCCAAATAAACCTCAATAAGCCAGACAGACCGTCGGCGATCGGTTGATGTTTTCCTGCTGAAACTTGGGGGCACCACTGCTCAACTACATTAGTGCCTTTTCAACTGAATGAGAGGTATATAGATATTTCAAAACTGGGCACAAATAATATTAGTGTACAAATCTAATAGCATTATTACTGTACAGTAATTACTGAACAGCTTCAGTCTGGAATGTTATGTGGCAGAGAGGTGGCCATTTTTAATGAGCGACCCCCTTTGACTGGCGAAGCCTCGCAGGCTCTGGAATGTACTCTGGGAGGAAAAAACAAACCAAACCAAAAAATAAAAAAAGCGCACACCAAAAAGAGAAGAAACTGAAGCACATGCCTCTAACACACTCCCCTGCGTCAGTGAAGCCCATTGTTTGCAGCGCAGTCATCAGGGGACTGCTGCTGCCGAGTGCTGGGAGCCGGTGCTGATTATTTCCCACATCTTCAGAGATGAATGTTTGACTCCAAGGTCATTCTCCTCCAGCTATCCATACCTCTCAGTCTGCCATCACTCTTTACTGCTATATTGTACACCATCTCTCTCACTTTCTCCACTTTTTATACCTCTCGATTTAATAAGACAAAACAACAATTTCAGCTACCAGAGGATGGGAGAGACCAAGTGCAACCTAATTTCATTGCAAAATGATATGGTTATAATTAGGAAATATCTTAAACCTGACACAGAGCAAGATCCAGATTAAACTCATCATTGTTTGTTTGGATTCAGGAATTATTAAAACTTTTTCCATAAAACTCTTTTTAATTAAGGGTTCTTATCAACTCTCAATAACCTGCATAATTGGCTGAACTATTCTGGTAAGTGTTAAGTCGCACTGTTAATGCCTTCTTAAAGCAAAAAAACTGCAACAGCTGAAGACTAGTGTTGTGAAACCGTTTCTTCAGGCTCTGAATATGTAGCTCAACCCAACGCTGCAACAAGAAGTAGTAAATAAAAAGCAAAATATGGCTGCCAGTTGTGTTCATCATAAGATACCAAACCATCAATAGAAACAATGATTATTCTTCCAGAGCGTTTGAAGATTAGACACAGCAAAGATAACTAATTTCATGCCAACGCGTTTGACTGCATTTACTCAAACCATCACATCACACTCTCTGCGTGCTACGTCAAATCATGCTCGTCTTCAAGCTTTGTGCATCTGTCAAGTAGAAAAAACAGGACACTACTTTCCAAGCAGAAAAGGGTCACTGTGCTGATCAGCATGTACAACAAAAGAAAAACAATCTCCAGTAATTGCCTGCCATCTAACAGAGAACATTGATTCAAAATGCAGGATGGGGGGGGCGGCGCATGCTGCAAAACAGTCAAGGACGTTAGAACCGTTAATCTTCCAAGAAATCTCAGAGCAAATCTAAAAAGGGAAAGCAGGGCTGCTTCTACTGGTGGTGGTGAGGTGTGCCAGACCATTAGAGCTGGACATGACGCACACTAAATGAGGCGTTAAGAGACTAGGCTGCCTCTGACCTTTTGAAGGTAAAAGGTGGGGAAGTGCGGACGGGCAGAGTGGCGCAAAAGCTTATTGATTTCAGAGCGTTTCTGTATCACAGGCAACAGCCGACGCAGACTGCATGCACGACACTTTCACCCGTCAGGATTAGGTCTGTGAAGTCGAGCTGACAGAAACAACAGTTTTTGATGTAAACAGACACACAGATCCGATATCCATCCATCTACTGTATATTTAGCTGGATTATAGCAACTCACCTGTTATTAATTATAAACAAATTCATACTAAACTCCCTGTAGGTGTGCACATGCAGAGACATGCAAGTATGTTAAATACATACTGTATGTGATTTCTCAATGTGTATGATTGACCAGAAATATAACACATTTCTGGTCAGTGCTGAAGCTGGGCATTTAATATTGATTAGCTTGTTTCCGGTGCACCAATACATAAATCAACTGCGTGTGTGTGAGAGAAATTAAGTGTTGGAAGGATAAACGATCAGTCAAAGTCAACACCCCCTATGCACAATTACAATTAAGTGTTACAGTAAACCAAAAACCTCCTCTAAAAATGCAGCACGCTGCCAGGATTCTGGGGACCAAAAGCAGCAATCACAGCTCTCATCTTCCCGCTCTTCATGAAAGGTTAAAAAAAAAGGGTCTGAGACTAGTTCATAAAATAATTAAAAGCCTGATGCGATTAAAAGACAAGGCAAGAAAGACAGTTCAGCGCTTTTCCTGGAGCACGTTAGCCTCCTCAATCTTTCAGTGGAAATTGGGTTTGGGGCTGGAGAGCGTTTTCCCCACAGGCACATCACGGCCTTCTCCACAGATCAGGGATCATCACACCCATGTGCTCAATCCAAACCTCAGCCAATACCAGAACAGAAACACAAAGTCATTGCAGTAGTACTGGATCAGCGGTCAGGGGCAGCTTCTGTAAAGTGTTGCTCATATCACAAGGGCACTGTACTGCTCTGGTGAACAATCCTGGATATACACCTTCGGCCGCTGACCGGCGCCTCAAATACTCTCCAGCAATGATTCATAGACATTGGTTAATCTTATCAGGGACTGCCTGGACACAACAGTAATAAACTGGAAATTGTCCAGTGAATCTCATGAAATCGCAACCATGGGGAAACTAAAGCAACACAGCAGCTCAAAGAAACAGCAGACAAGTCTATGGACTGTTCTTGTCAAGACAAGCTATAATGTGATGGTGGTAATTAATTACGTGATAAACAAACATTTTAGTAGAATCGCTAATTAGTTATTATAAACAGCAAGAGGTCCTGGCTCGCTGTTTCCCTAATTATGTATTCTTTATCTAATATTTATCCCAAATCTATAAAGAATGTTATACCCAAGCCTTTAAACAGCAATCCACAGCATGGCTTTGGATTCAACCTTCAGGTTAATCAGACACAAATGTAATCTCTTCATTCTCCGCCCCTTTCTTATTGAAAACTGCAGCGAGACCTGAAACTTAACTGAATTTAGAGGTTGTTTGACTGGTCGCAGGTAGAAAATGAGATTATGATGAGGACTTGAGTAATGAAGGAAGCTTGTCCTTCCACGATGGAACTCTCTCCCGGTTTGCCTCAAAGGAGGTAGTAAAGCCGCCTGTCACAGACATAAAGAATGACTGGCCACTTCAATTAGCCCAATCATAAAATATAATTTGAGACACATCTATCTAACATGACCTGAAGACTTTGGCAAAAGAACTGTCCTGTTGTTCATTTATTAAATACCACATTCACTCAAGTTCTGTCTGGATTGCAAGTGACATTGAAATATAGAAATTAGGGGTCATTGCATGGATGTACTTTTGTTACAATACTTAACAGGCACAGTAAATCAAATCTGAGGGACACAAGGTGAGAAAAAAAATAGCTTTATACAAAACCTTATTAATTCAACTACAAGTCTGTGATATGTGAAACATAATGGGAGATACAGACATATTTTCTCTTAATTCTGTATTCAGTCTAAAGACCAGTTATTGGTCTTTTGATTTTCAAGGAAAAGACCTTGAATACTTCAGCAAGTGATGCAGAAAAGAAACATATCTGAAATCCTGTGTTTCAAGCTGGAACAAACTAAACCATTTCTGATATGCTAACAACACTAAGAGTCTAAAGCCAAGCTAGCAGCTCTGGGAGGTCGTAATTAGGCACAGGAGTGCTTTGAGTTAAATGCTAACATCAGTGAGCTAACATGCTTATGTGTTAGCCAACTTAGCATCTTAGCATGCCAACATTGTTAATTAAAACTAAATGCATAAATACATAGCGCAGCAGAGGCTGATGTCATGATTTTTACTATTTGACACAAACCAAAGTATTGGACAAAGACAAATGTTGACCTGCTTGGTGCTAGATAAAGAGAGATCATAAAGTTATTAGGGGAACATGAATGCTTACCCCAAAATGTGTGCCAATCCATCTATAGATCACTGAATAACTGATTGTTTTAACCCGCTTGCTTGGCTAAAATCTTTTACTCCACTTAAATCAAACAGACGTCATCTTTCTCAGATCTTAAAAAATTACCACGTGAAACATTCTGTGTCATCACTAAGAGTTAAACATATGTGAGCCAACGTTAACCATCAGCGATATGAAACATCAAAAAACAACAAAGCTTATTGTGATTCCTGTGAACACGAATGAAAATTTTTGAATCCATGTTTCACAGACAGGGGCCTGCATACCAGCGAGTTTCACCTTCAAAAAACGCCTGAACAGTTTGATGTCCAGAGTGAAACCGTTTTCTGTGTCCATTATCCAGCATGAACTAGATAACATCTCACCTCTGGCTGTGCAATGTTTTGTGGATTATTACAATAGAGGAGGAGAAAAAAAATAAAAAAATAAAAAAAAGGGGGATTTACACCAGACAGGCAGTGAAACCATCTCTGAATTTATTCTCCTGTTAAAATAACGACCCAGAGATGAGGAAGGGTAATGCTGATGTCAATCTGTGTGTCAGGACTGATTTCAGGTGAACTATTCCATTCGATCTGCTGTTTCCCCACAGCTCTCCATATAAAAAAATGATCAAGGAATGATTGAAGCCAGTTCATTCTGCCTCTCGTGCTTTTTAGTATTTTAGAGCACAACACAGTCCTGAGTTTGACGCGAGACAGGGAACACAGAATTGCCTGAATAAGCACAAAATCTTTAATAATAAATAAAAAAAGTGTTGTTGGTTTTGTAAGAAAAATATGCCTCCTTCATTCCCACACTTGGTTGTTGGTGAAGCGGCTCCTATCTGCAGACTGATGGGTGTCAATTTGCAATGTCATATGTGATAACTGGCTGTTCGCTGCAGATACATACTGTATATACGCGCACACACACACAGAGAACAATCCAGGCTCAAAACAATAAATGAAGCCATTTGAAAAGCAATGGAAAGATCATTCTAATATAGCCTTGTCATCATCTTCACTCCCAGATACCAGTTTATTTTCCCCCTGTGAGGCTGTGGCCTTGCATAACGAATAAGACGCCACTCAACAAGCTCATCTTCAAAATCTGTTTACCAGGATGTGGGGTAGCAAAGGGGGAAATTTGACTCACAAATTCAACCTCAGAGTGTTCATGTCAATGTCTTCCTATCTGATTGTTTTGGCATTCACATCTGAATAGGACTGGGAGTGTGAGGCAAACACTGAGGCAGCGAGCTGCAGATGGTGCTCCAGCGAGAAAGTGAGTGGCGAAAGTGCTGCCACCAGACACGCTTTGGCTAATCAACATGAGACCACAGCCGAGCTGGGCCTGTGTGCTGGCCGGGCGCAGAGTAGACAGTGATAAAACAATGTGTTGGAAGCACCTGCACAATTTCCTGGACTTCTGCTCTCTGCAGTCTTCTGGGTGCAACACCGTCTCAGTACGACAAGTTTCATTACCCTGTTATTTCTCCAGAAAAAGAATATGCTGCTCAATACCAGAGCTGTGGACATAAATTAGAACTTGAGACTTGATTTGCTTGACACCTGACTGTCTAAAGAATTAAACATAAAAGGCAGAAACATTAAAGGCTCAGGCTTTATTGAGAAAAACATTTATCAATCAATAAATATGATATAATTTGAAAGGTAAAGCCACATAGCTTGAAATTTTAATTGTTAGGACTTGATCTGATTTTAACTTGGTATAAAGTTTACCATGTTAAATCTTTCATTTTGCCAATTATCACTAAACGCAAAGTACAGCTGAGGCCGATGGGATTGCCATCAGTTAAGGGGTCACTAAAGTTATTACAATTCATCTTAAGGGGGACAATGTCTGTACCAAATTTCATTACCTCATGGTGACACTAGAGGAAAGGTCAAGGGGCTCACTAAAATCACTAAGAGTCATCCTCTGGGGACCACAAATGTCTGTGAAAGATTCAGTTGCAATCTATCCAATAGTTGAAATATTTAAATCTAGACTAAAGTGGTAGTCCGACTGACCGACCACCTTGCCATCTCTGAAAGGAAAATGTTGGAGACATGCCCCCTTTTAACGGTCAGTATTCAGAGATCGGCAAGACTTGGATCTTGACTTAAAATTTGGTTATGTAGCCTTGAGCCTTGACTTGCAGCAAAAAGCTTAAGAACAGCAGCTCTGTTCAGTACTTTGAACGCATAGTATTTCATTGTGGCATGCAAAAGTGCTTCAGCAAAACCACACTAACATTTTATTACAGAGTTGACTACGAAGGACACAGACCCAACAGTTAAGCTCATGGAGGACCAACTAAAATTGAAAGCTCTTCAAATGCTTCCTGCCTTGACTTGCTTGAAGTGGTATCATAGTTCAGCACATTTAAATTTTGAATTAACATGGTATTTGTAATTAAGTCAAAATTCTGATATCATGAGTGCAGTGGGGCGAGCGAGGAACAATAATGAGATTCAATGAAAGGAAATGGGTTTGAAGAAAATGCAGGCATAGAGCAAGCAGAAAATCTGTGAATGAGAAATGTGTCTTTCTGAGTCAAATGCTCATTAGTAACAAGCCTGGATGTGGTCTGAACAGGGATACCACAGATCTGTGAAATCTGGGCAGTATTCCCACCAATAGCAGTTCCAAAACAACAGGCCGTGTGCTACTCAGAGGGTCTGCTTCTATTCAGTTCCCAACATTCTCCAAACCAAACAGTTTGGGTGACAGCTGGACTTTCACTCTTTACCATGAAGGGAAGCTTCAATTGGACGGTGTTTGGAATCTGCGGCTGTGGGCCAAGAGACACAGGATTACAGCCCACCAGGGGATGGAGATGTTGTAAAAAACAGAACAAAAAAAAAAAACACCAACCTTTGCCTGGTCTCACAGGGAGGGATCAGTAGATTGTTAGCTATGGTTTCCAAATGCTCATTTACACCTGAATGCTACACCTAAGCATCAGTTGTACATTTATTCTGAATTCCAACAATAGAACTTGAGGCATAAAACAGGGTTATTGCTATTGTTATAGCTCATGAAAAGAGGTGTCTTATTGTGGAAGCAAACAGAGGGCAGCAAGGCTGAAATGGCAACCTGCAGGAATGGTCTTACACTAATGCTTTCTCCAGCTGCTCCACCTTAGGCTTATTGTTCCACTGTGCCTATCGGAGAAGGACGGGGGCCATTTGAACAGAGCCAAGGCTGGGGCCGGGGCAGCACACCTTGGCCCTCACATGCTCCATTAAACCGGGAGCAGAGGAAAGTATGAGGTCTTGACAGTTCCTGGCTCTGAGCCCTGCCACTGACACAATTACTAGCCCCTTGTCCGTCGTCCACGCTTTGCTACCTTGTTTAAAATGGCTGCCTGTAGCCACAACTATGGATGTAAACAACAGACAAGCTGCAGCCAAGGGGGCCGAGCTTTCAAACACCCCAATGACAAGGATTGTTGCGTTTTCCTACAGATCTCATCTCTATTATTCATTTAAGTCATTTGTTTGTTGCGTTTAAGTGTGACAGTATGAGCCTGGAGTTCAGGTTTCTGAATTTCTCAGATGTGGTCCTGTCTATTCAAGGACCCAATACTGCAGTCCCATATTAAGGCTAATATTATAACAAAAATTGTAAATACATAATGTTTAGTACTAGTGAAACTATTTGTAAATGTGAAACAGGTATGCAGAAATACAAGCTACCCTGGACAAATGGGAAAAAAAACCCTTGAACCAGAACAGACTCACAATATCATGTTGAGGATATCGCCATTTTCCCTGAGGCAGAAAACAGCTGGTCTGTGCTTCATCCCCAACACTCACATTTATTCTGCCTCTCCCCCCAGAAACACAGACTCCACTGTGCTCGCTTTCTTTAGCCAGCAGACAGTTTGTCAAGTAAAGCTGGAAGGGAAACGTAAATTCAATCTCAGAAAATGTTCTGTTTTGCAAACCTACTTGATATCAAAAATAATTGAAGCACAGACTGATTTGAGACCGAACACCACGGTGTGTTTGGAACAATAAATAAGATGCATTTAGCTTTCATTGAGCTGCTTTATGAGAAAAGAGATTACATTTTTCAATTCTGGAAATTCAGACCTAAACAAATAACACACCTTGTGTTTATCCAAGGGCCGCCCCCCTTAGGTTTAGTTTCACGTTAAACATTAAATAATATTTTAATATTAATTATAATCCAGCAGTGATTGACGTCCGTCTCAGACCTCCAATTGGTCAAATGGTTTCCAAACTTCTATCACTTTGAAAAAGGAACAGCTACGGAATCAGGCTGCTGCCGATTCTACATTTCTGACGTATCATCCTGCCCATCCTTGGCCACCAAACAGGCAATTTATTTTTTATTGCTTCGAAATAAATGGTTATGCATAAATGTTAGACTGCAACACTAAATTTTCTAAACACAATTTTACCCTGTTAAATAACAGCAGTAAAAGTTAATTCTTACGGTGTCAACTGCATTGCATTTGTAGTCAATTCTCTCATGCTAAATCTTGTTTTGATGAAACCACTGAGCAGTACACAACTCACAGAAATTAATTATTCTAACATTTTAATTATCAAAACATATACAATAAAACATATGTTAAGCCTCTTCGTTACTAAGAAGCTTTGTAGTTTGACCTAAAGTTGCAAACAGCAGAAACATGGCAGACAATGAAAAAGCAGATCCTGCATCACCTGAGGGAAATATAAAGGTTAATTCTAGCAAGCCTATTTCCCATCCCAGAATAGAGCAGGGTGCATAAATTATATGCTGCCAGGAAGAAGAAAAAAAAAATCTTTCCGATTCGATTAATTCAAACCCGGGTCATCTCAGAATAAGAAACAACATCTTTTTTCATATTGGTAAAAAATGTTTTTATCTTAATTCAAATGGGCCTAAAGGGGAAAAGAAGAAAGAAAAAAAAGGCAGAGAGAGGAAAAGCTCATGGAGGAGGACAGCCTCCAGTCAGCTCCAGCAGAGAGGCCTTGCTGACCTAGATCCAGGTTGAGTGGGGATGATATTAGCAAAGCAATTAAGGGAGATGACAGCCGTCAGGCAGGGTCAGACTGACAGGGATAGCAGTCTATCTCCCTCCCTCCTGAGCGTGTTCTCTTGCTCTCTGTCTCTCTCTAGCCTGTAATGGCTATTGATTTTTCACAACCAAAACAAAAGGCTCTCTCAGCCCAGAAGTGGCTGAATTGGTAAAGAGATAAAAAAAAAGTTTAAAAGACGAGTGGTTAGAGGAAAGAAGAAAGTGTGGATGGCATGGCTGCAATGTAAGGCTTACAGGTTGGTGACCCTGTCAGCTCTTTGCTTGGATGTGCTGAAATCACTCCAGGCATGTCAAAAACGTAATTCCCCAGAGATGATAGGGAAGTGTAACTTCTACCTCAGAAACTTGTTCCATGTTTTTGCCATTGGGAAAAATGAAAAATTATAATATTTGGAGTAAACTTGGCAAACTAAACTTTTTCTTCTGGTGTGACGAAGGCAGAGGGCTAGACATGCACAGCAAGTTAATTTACTGTGGAGAAAAAAATGAGTAAATTAAGAAGTTATTGAGAAGGCTTAAAATATCTACATATTTTATTTTGTTGGTTAATTTCAACACTTTGTTCATATGCTTATATAGTTCTGTAAATAATCTCACAGCACAGTACAAACTAACTACACTTGAAATTGTTTATATGCTTGATAATCCTTCATAACTTAATACTTATTTGCATGAAGAGCCTGTACTTTCTTTTCTTGGCATGATTTTCATTAAATAAATAAATAAAAAACACCCAAGTAAAACAAATGGAGTTACAGATAAAACTTTCAGGCAATGTTAGTTTATTATTTAAAAGAATCTTGGCTCTTAGCCTTCTACAGGAAAGGTGCATTTGCAGTGGATGTCGAGTAGCGTTTGTTTTCCCCACTTCAAAATAGTTTCCTGGCTTTTTGGACACTAAAAATGACAAGATGCGAGTAAAGTCAGTTTACACCAGAAACATGAGAGCTGATGTTAATAGAGATACTGTGGGCTGAATTAAACGAAGGATCAGAATGACAATTAGACCATTGGCCTTGATTAGCTCCAATATGATCTTTCAATGTGACACCCGAGAGCCAAGCATCTAGAAGTCTACCACAGTTTAAAACTGAAGTAGAACAGGAGAGACCTCAGCCAATACGAGTTTTCTGATGTATGTGTGAGGGTCCTCATCGCCATGGAGAGAAAAGAGCAACATATGTGCAGTAACAATCCCAGTGATAAGATTATGGGAGATCTCATAAACACATATTAGAGTATGGCTTCATTAAAATGGCCCCACGAACCATACATCCAAATCAGATTTGCAGCAATTACAGCAATCACCGGCCCATTCGGCTGCGACAGAGAAGCGTACTGTATGCGTCGCTCCATCCCAGCATGCTTTGCTCCAGGCATGCGACGCAGTGGTGTTGTGTTCGACATGGCTGCTTTAATCTGATCTCGGTGGGTGGCTGTAGGTTTGACAGAAGCAGAAGAGATACATACGGAAGACCAACTTCTAACTGACGTGATAAGATAAAATGGCAGAGATGAAGGTTTTGTGACAGACTCGAGTGCATGCATACGGCATGCTTTTGAATTCCACAAGCTGTTGTCAACAGTCTCAGATCAAGACATTAAATGAAATCTGTAGGCGGCATCTCTGAAGCAACACCTGCATAGAGAGTTGCAGTGTTTTGAAAGACTGTTCACCGACATATTTGTTTTTCTTTCATCAGCGCGGTCTGTCCACAGACGGTCAGTATGTATGGAAGTTGGGGCTTCTTTTTCAGCTGCTCTCCAAAGCCAGGAACACCTGCTCATTTGATACCTCAAGTACACTACAGACAACATGCTTAGCTAGGCACTCCTCGTTTCCCTGCTCAGATTCTTTGTGCTATAGTGTCAAGTTGTTGTTGTTTGTTTTTAAATCAACACAAATTTCTGCCGCACTTTCATTGTTCAGTTTACAACTTGGGGGGTAGGACTGTTTGTGCGAGCAGCGAGGCGGTTGTGATTTTTCATTATTTTAGTAAGCAGTGGGAGTTAAAACAGAAAGAGCGATTATTTTTGAAGACGCTTCAAAAGGGCAGAGTTGAGGGAAACCACATATGGTGCAGGAATGCATATTTACAAGTATGGGTTAACCTCTGCTGAGCCCCTATTGCTTTGACATCTGCACTACACATGTGTCACCCATAAAACTGCACGAGTATCCTTTTAATAGTCTTCCACGTGCACCAAAGGCACAATCTGCAGATCAAGAGGTGCAATTACTGATAGAGGCTCCTGACTAAACAATTAAGGCCAGATAGAAGTTGTAGAACACATCTTTATTTTCAAGAGCCTGGCTAAATGCATAACTGCTAATGACCTGTAGCATGATAGTAATCACTCAACTACTATATTAGCTCTCATCTCTGCTGAAAGACTTGAATAGATGATAAATGGCAGCAACCCTCAAGTCCCCTTTAAGTGGAAAAGGCTGTTTTGTGTTTTCTCTGCCTTCAGCAGAACAAGCATGCATACCAACCTTGGCACCTTAGTCACGCTTGTGAATAGCAGTGGAAAGTCTGCAAAACATCGGCCATGTCCCCTACATATGTAGGGATCGATATATGCACGAGTTGCTGTCTGCAGATGGTCATTAAGGCTTTTGTCAACATTAGGGAGATATCCAAATAAGAATTTGGCACATGACACTCACAATTAATTCAGAGTAAAATTTCACGCGGACCCATTTAACACAGATAAGGTACAGCTGACGTCTTTGATAAGAGTCCCTGTTGGGAAATTAATTTCAGCAGAGAATATGTGGTCCTTACAGAGTGGTGATGTAATTAAGGTTTGTATAAGTTTTCATACAAGGCATGGAAATTGCTTCCTTTGAAATGTATCTTTGTAAATCTGACAGGGGCTGGAGCGGGTGCACTGTGGCTTTCACAATGTCAGTGTGTTCTTAACCTGATGCTGGACAGGAAGCTGCTGCGCTGTCCAACAGCTCGACCCAGAAGGCAAAAAGGAGAGGAAATCATCAATTTTTTTTGCCCACCAAACAGCTTGAGTCAGCTGAAACATTTTTAATGTTCAGTCAAGTTCAGCGAGCAACAAAGAGGATGGAACAGCAATAAGTTAGGGTTTTTATCGGAATGTCAGATATCGCATAATACAGTGTGCAGGCTCGGCTTTATATGTGCGCCGTGTCAGCATCATTGTAGAGGTTACAATAAAATAAATACAATACGTTGTTGGCCGGATGTAAAATACAAGACCAAAAAACAAAAGGCTTACTGCCTTTTGTTTTTACAGCAGCAATGCAATATAATGTTCTGCAAAAATTAAATTACCTATAACTCTGTTCCTGAAGCACACCGTTTTATATCCAAGCTCAAGTTGAGTGCTGCTCAAGAAATTAAGTGAAACAATATACCTTATCTGCAGTAATAAACAATCTTACAGTTGCATGCAAACTAATGACACACACTAATCTTTGATATATGGGTCATGCCATAATGCCTCTCCACAGCCAGAGCACAGATACCCAGTATAAAAATCAATATGGCATCACTTGCATGGAAGCCGAGCACAAGGGGACACAGCAGATATTCTTAAATAAGACAACTGACATGACACACGTATGTCCTGAAATGGCAAAGCCTACAGCTTGATATCATCAGGCTGCAGGACATCTTCACCAAAGGGGAAATGATGGTTTGGCAACAGAGGGCTCAGGCAAACCATAGCTGACAGGATTTCATGGATGAATGGATAGATGGACGGACAGCTGGTGGGGCGCTGAACATTCCTCTGCTGAAATGCTGATTTAAAAACAGGAATAAAAAAGGAGCCTTTCAATAAACAAATACAACCAGGTTAAGCTTGTCTGTCGATGTCTGGTGACTGTTGAATTGAATGATTTTTCATCGAAGGTATGCTTTTGTAAAGCCCGGTATTTCTTCAGCTCGTGGTTCCATCAACTTGCAGCTGGCAGTGTTGAAATCAATGAGACGGCTGATGTTTTTTTATTTTGGATGGATTTGTCAAATGTTGTTCATTTTTAGCTCAATGTCACTGTTGCACAGCCCAGATTGACGCGAGCGAGCCAGCAAGAGAGCGAGAGCGAGAATTTAAATTATTCTGGTTAAATAAGTTTAAACAAAAGGGTGGGGAAAAAAAGCTTTAAAAACATTGAGTACTTCAGTGGAAGGCCAGGTGACATTTTCAAACTACTTCAAAATTGCGCTTTTTCGTCATGTTGGAAAGCTTATAATGAAGCTGCAAAAAATGAAATGGCCTTTTTGTTACCTATATAATTTACATGATGCCATTTGAAATACTGCAACAAAGAGCTTAATGAAACTGGTTATTTCAACATAACTATGAACATGTGATTATGATGCCATGGAGCCAAACAGGGTAGCGTATCTTTTTAACTGCAAAGTTTTATCTTTTGAGCAAAACACGATCCGACAGTTAAATGACTTTCCTTATTCCTCTTCCCTACTCCTCAGTGAAGACCCTAAAGATAAAGCAGTTCCATACTTTACCTCTCCCTTGTGATGTGTTTATGCTGTGCGGTCCCTGCGGGCACTTTAAGGAAAAGAGACAACACTGATAGCACTGCTGAAAGTGCCAGCATGCCTCATTCACAGATATTAGCCTCAATGGCCTGGATCAGATGCCATGGTAAAACCCCTGCTATGTGTATCTGTGTGCGTCAGCCTCTTAGGATTCTATGCCCCTTTAACCATGGGCCAACCCCCTGCGGTGCCTTACGTCTTAATCACTCCAGGGGCGTGGAGGAGACAATGCCTCGCTGTTTATGTGACAGGAATATAACCGGGTATGTGTGACAGCGTTGGCCGCTGTCGGTGTTTATGCATGTGTGTTTTGTGTTCCGCCTCCGTTATGGTCTAGTAACGGCATGTGAATGGGATCCCCGTGTGCACAAAACAAAAAAACAAGAAAAGGAGGAAGCCACTTTTAACATTAAGGCAGAGGCTGTGCGCTGTGAGGGCCGCAGGTCATCTCATGAATGGCAGCGGAAGAGGCTTGTGAAAAACATGACCTTGCTCCATGCTTTCTCCTCTCCCCTCCTTCCTGCACACCTGATTGCGCTCAGCAGCACAGCAAGTATCAGAGATGCACCTGATGGGGCCAAGTCAGAGGTCAAGTCATTAGTGACATCACCTTTCTGCTTAGAACATACCTTTACCCAGAATTAACCCATCATTTTCCATCTCTACTGTTAAATACTTCACTGCGTCCACATAAATGCCCTTCTTAAAGCCCCCCCCCTTTGTCAGCAAGTGAATACTCCTTATCTTAATAATGGTGGTAGGCGGAGACTCATCCTCAAGTGGAGTCAAAGGCAGGGTTTTTAAAAAGAGCTATTAACATTATGTAAGGCTACTTCTGCTTTATCCAACTAGGAAAAATGTGGCAATGCGAGTCTTCATCCCCTCACAGCAGGACCATTATGTAGAGGCATGTGTGTGCACATTAGCACAACCTGTAATTATGTATTACCGTCTTGTCAAGATGGATAATGTATTCTTAAAATGCAAAACAAATACATTAATTCCATGCAATCAAATATTAGTCATTGAAAACTCAGGTTACAAATTGTAATTATGGCTATAGGCGACATGGTTAACAAATTGTAATAGAGTGGAGTAAGTATGCATAATTCAATGTTATATAAAAATAAAAAAACTGACCACATGTGGCATAATAAAGGGTAGTGTGATAAAATGCATGGTTGAACTATTTTATAGAAGAATGTTTCCCTCACTGGCAGCAAAGCCTGAGGCTGTCAGTCAGTCTGTGAAACATGTTGGTCTAAAGAGACGAAGTATCTCGAGAAACTATTGGCCAGATTGCATGACATTTTGTATGAATATTCTATCATCTCAGAGGATGAGTTTTTAATGGCTCTAGCGACACTGATCTTTTGTCCATTTCAACCATTAGGCTAGAATTAGTCGTTTCAAAACTTTGTTCTATGATATATGGTACAGCCAAGGGCGTAAATATAGACAGTGCAGGCATTGCAGTTGCACTGGGGCCCCTGGGGGGCAGGGGGAGTGGGCCCTGCAACAATGTGTTGGTAGAGAACCGGCCCTTGCAAGTCAGAAATATGCCTGTGTTCAAAGAAGAACTCAAATTAAGTTAAATATGGTGCCATTTGCTATATATGCCTTCAAATAGGGAAACCCTTCTCCGTCATGGTTTGTCAGCATTGTTGGTAAGATATACTGTATATAAACACACACACTTCATAACTAATGACTCGCGTGCACTAGGGCCCATCATAATAGTGTGTACTGGACCATACAGCTGCAATGTTTAGTCGATTAGCCGATGGACAGATAAACCTGCAACTTTTTTTTTTTAAAGTAATTTCTTAAGCAGAAACATACCCTGGTTGAAGCTTTTCCAATGACATAATTTGCTGCTTTCTGTTTTGAATAGTTGTAATCAGAATATCTTTGACAAATCTACATTTGAAGATGTCACCTTGGACTGGCATTTTTAGACTAAACAATTAATCCATCTAATTGAGAAATTAAGCGGCAGATTAATGGATTATGAAAATAAATCATTACTTGCAGCTCTGGCAGAGTGCCTTGAAAAGTCAAGGCCAGATTTGAGAATCAAAATTAATTCTTGACCGTGAGAACAGTAGTTTGTCAAAATAATCAAGGTCCCCTTACTAGCTTTCCCCAGAGCTTTTGATTAATGGCCGGATTTGCACAAAATTTGCTGTGGATATTCATGGTCCCTGCAGTTCCCCAGTTATTGTTATCAAAAAAGGTAAGGAACACAATTTTTCCATTTTGTCCAGCCCTGCACACACTGTTCCAGAGAGCGCTCCCATACAGATGCTTAACATAACGACTATAGACAGAAAAAGAGCTGCATACTACATAGATTAAATTAATGTTCAAGTAAGAAAAATTGACTGCTCAGTTCAAAGTCAAAGTTAGGCCTTTAGACTAAAACAAAACCGGAACTTCTTGTTCAGCTACTAAAAAGGTGACCACTTGGTTTTATTAGTATTCACTGACAAGAAGGAGTCACTGCACACGCCTCACTATAATATACTGCAGTCCTCAATAGGAGGGATATAGCGCTCTCTCTCTCATGAGGTGCTTCAGAGTCCACTCCTGTTATTTATTCACCGCCACCCCCCACCTTTCCTCTACAACTAGTGCAGCAGGTAGGCTGCCAGCTGATGGCACCTTTGTCTGAGACTCCGCGTGCTACCAGGAGACGTGTTTTCCTCCTCGCAGAAGCTTGTCATCTATCATTACTCGAGGTGGACTTGAGAATAATTCCAGCAGACAGCTCCAGCTTACCGTCTGGGGGCCTAACGTAAACAGCACACTGTTGGGCAAACAAGGGTGATGATGACCATTACTTCCCAAGGTATGCAGTAAAAAATAAAAATAATAAACACGTATCATGTTGTGTTCCAGCTTAAGTTCACGAGGCAGGCTTGGCAGGCAGTGGGGCGTGTTTGATCATTTCGATTTTGTCATTTTTCTACACTAAAAAGATCCAATTCCTTTTTCTTGTACTCAGTCTGCTGTGATGATTTAAGGCACAGTCAGTCCAAGAATGTCTGGAGTGGTTTAAACAAACTCTGGATCACTCGCTCTTTTTAGTTAAAATGAGAACAACAGCATTCAAAATGGGCTCTGCAACAAATAACCACACCAGGGCTGCCTGAAAATGAAAGTCTATGTCCCATTCCAAGCTAAATGTGGTGCAGTTTGTTTGGAGTAAGAACATTTATACAAACTAATGGAAAAACCCCAAACCACTCTGAGCTTTATGGGCATACGGAGACAGATGGTGACACCTTATAGCTGGCGGGTAACCACTGGCCATAAGATATTCCCAAAGACATTTTAGATTAGTGTGTAGATGGATTGAATGCAGGGTATCAAACAGTGGACCTAAAAAGTTTAACACAACTTTCTTGTGGTATTCACTGAAAGTTCAAACAAATACAAAATCTGAGAAATAACTCGCTGTAGCCACTTCGTTATAATCAGCATAAACGCAATATGTGATATAATGGATTTAGAATAATACAGAGCAGCATTTCAAGGCCAAAACAATAACTTTAAATCTACAGCCATAATACATTTGTATTACTGTTGAGGTGGGATTGGTCTGTGGATACTCACAACTTGTGGGCTCCCAGCAGGGGTATGCGCTACGAACTAGTTTGTACAAAGTGTGGTCAAACCACGTTAAAAGGCAACCGAGGGTGAAACGCTTGCCGTAATTGAAAGGGACAACACATGATAATTACTGAAATATGAGGATACTGACGCACGCTTTCAGGAAACCTGATGGAAAGCACTCATGGCATTGCATTCAGGAAAACACACAGACATAAAAATACCTGTGGTTCAAACATTTCTCCACACACCTGGCCAGTCGCTGGTCGGAGTGGGTGTGAGTGCTGGGTTGTCGGTTTTGGAAAGTTATTTCCAGAAATTCCAACATCAGAAAGATATACGACCATCTGACAAGCACTTCTTGTGCACAAAGGCCTAATGTTATGCACACGTGGTCCACAAAGGCCTAATGTTATGCACACGTGGTCCACATCAACTTGTATACACGAGGAGTTGCACCAACAACGGGGTAAATACCAGCGGTCAAAGAAATCTGTTTTCAGTTGTGTTGTTTCACTTCCACATATGATGGACTAAATCCTCGCACAGAATGCAACTACTACGGTTCAGACTACATAACAAAAGCTGCAGGAGGGATCACAAATGTATGCAGCACTAGAGTTAATTTGCAAAACTGTGAAAGCTGAACACAGCATGGACCACCACAGCGTTGGACCACATAGGCCACGGTATGAGCTGCCTTCCACAGCACGCAGACCAAACACTACAGAATGTTTTTACACCTGAGGCCCCCCAGTGAAGGTTGAACCCCAGCAAAGAGCACACATAATGAGTCCTGTTCATCAGTGATGCACTGACCCACAACAGGCAGACACACACACACACACACACACACTAATACACAGACACAAAGTCCAAGACCCACCCCCCTTGTGCCTGTGGAGCCCGCGACTGGCCACCTCGCTGAGGGATCAAAGGCAGTATGTCGTCCTAATCAGTCCTCGCAGTGGGCAACCCCATTAATTCAATTCTATTTCATCAGCGGTGAGCAGACCACCAGAGGGGTCTGTACATTCCTGGGGTTCTGCGGTCCAGGAGTAATCCTATCTCTCAATGCCCCGAGATCAGGCTCTAACCCCATAATTGCTTGGAGAGCGATTTGGTCTTGCTTGCTGACAAGACTGCAAGATCTTTGCGGGAGGAGAAACAAAAGACAGACACAGCTCATTTTCTGGACACGGCAGGGAAGTCCAGCAGAATTAATGACGCTATATATCAAATAATTCCGGACGATCAACCCCCCACTAAACCAGGTCAACACCGCAGAACATGTAGACATACGCACAGTAAGCTGTAATCAAAAGGATGAAGTAGTTCACGTTAAGATGGGAAAAGTGGAATTTGTCCGATAGAAATCTTTTTTTAACTATAAAAATGCTAGTACAATTAATAAATTGACAACTGTTTCTATTTGAAAACAGAAGAGTACAATTAAATGATGAGGTAGAATCCGACTGACTCTTATTTTATTGTGCTTTAGCATCATACCGTGTGGCTCGTGCGTTATCGGGACATAAGATAATGAGCTTTTCATATCTTACCGTACCTTTGGTCTCTGGTGGATGGGGATGCTCATCACAGACAAATGAGATCTTTTGAGTATTGCCGTCTACACCTGCAGAAACAATAACAGTTGGTGAACACGGTGAGGCTTTAAGAACAGAAAATTAAATGAACACCCCTATAAATCTGGCTTAAACATTCCAGTGCTCGCCATCCGTTATTGGCAAAAAAAGCAGGCGTCCTTTCACATAAAGTAAAAAAACAAACAAAAACACAACAACCACCCCCCATTCAAATTTGGAACAATCTGCATCAAGAGATTTATTAGTATAATCTTTGGTAACCGATCAACGACTCCACAGAGACATAAGCTATTGTGCAAAACCAATCAATAACCCTCTAACTGTCCTGAGAGAGCATTAGAGGTCATGCTGGATAATTTGGCAGTGGAAAAGGTCAAACTGAAGGCATATGGTTGCAGTTGGGAAAGCTCTCAGGGACTGGTAGCAAATGAATGCCTGAGTGAAAATAAAAAAACAAAACTACAACAATTATATGCTAAACTGAAGGCTCTGCTCTTTTTAAGATGACGACAAAGGAGAGGTTTCGTATTGGGAGCTGACACTTCAAAGGCCCTCATTGTCGAACGTAACAACAGCACTGGTGTTCGCAAAAAGCAGCCATCATCTGACTCCGCTGCGGTGGCAACCTTTGGAAGTCACCACATCTCGCCCTTTTGTGTGCGTGTTTGTGTGCGTCTGTCTGCATATGAAAGAGTCCCTGCTTCTGTTTGGAATCAGTGTACAAGGGCATTGTTTTGGTCAAAACAAGTCAAAAAGGTTCCTGGTAGAAATCCTTTATGAGTTTGAATTATGACTTGATCACAGTAAATGAAAGAATACAGAACAATGTGGCAAACCAAAGAACTCATCTTTAGTCAAAAAATAAATAAAATGTTGAATCATTTAGATTGTTTGGGTGATGCATTTTTCTCCAAATGTACTGTGGACATTTGCACTCCGCCTAATGACCTAAAAATGAATGTAAACATAACAAACACAAAGTTTTGGTAGAATCCTCTCGCAATCAAAGAGCTTGGCAATTCCTTTCTAATCCATCATAGATCAGGTAGAGATACAACGTTCCTCTCTAGACCAGCTTACGTAAACTACAATGCAATGTAGCCATGTCGAACTTAAAGCTTAAACTAAAGGCTGTGAATTGTGCGTTTTGTTTTGTTTTTTTAAGTTGCCGTGTCTTCACTAGGATTACCGTTTCTTCTCTCTACCTACCTACACATAAACCCCTGACATCCATCTTCATGTACTCTCTCTGGGGAACGTAGGCAGCTTCTTACTGAAGAAGCAGCAGATAGGGCAGCTTGAGGGGGATCAAGAAAGGTAAATTAGCTCGACTTCATGAAAATAAAAGCTTCCTTCAGCATTTTCTTCCTTTCAAACTCCCATGTACAACTACCTGAACACTGTCTTTGAGCAAGGCACTGACGGACTTTAATTATGCTTTTTTAAAAACCAAACTGAAATTTGAAGTATCTGCTCTCCTTCAAAAGAACACACTGATGTTAGACAGTCCTCAGGATGGGCGTCAGAGTAGGACCAAATGATATGTCTGAGGCAAAGCAGACAGGGAAACCTCTCCAAAATATGAAATGTTATTGAATGTTCATTCGTCATGTTTTGCTGACTCTACTTCCATGTCACATACATCACATCGGACTTAATAGTCTGTAGAACATGATTTTGACTGCATTGTTCCTTTTGAGATGAAAGATGGTGGATGAAGGCAAAAAAAAAAAAACACTGATTTCCATTGTGATGATTGTGCAAGAATGGAAACCGCTACCTTGCCAAATCTTCCTCAAGAGAATGATAAAAGACAGTAGCTCACCGATATAAAACCAATTCTTTCCGCCATCACTTTATGGAGCTAAAAAGCGCCTGCTGTTGCATGGAGAGTGAGTCTAAAAGAAGTTCTGACATATGGTTGTTTATGTACAGTATGTGCCAAAATAGTAAGTGAAATTTCATTAAAAGTTACGTCTAACTGCATATTTTAGGAAAACTGAAAGTTGTAATGAGTATTACCCCTTAATACATTATGTTGCGCTGCCACCTCTTTATCATATGACAAAGTATGACAGTTAAAACTACTAAAGCACTGAGTACAACTTCCAATGGCATAGCGCTCCACACAAATACACAATGGGGCATGGGCTTAATGTAATAGAAATTGAAGTAGTGTTACCACTTATTATACTGAGATAGAACACTGTTTGGCATTCTGGTGTGTAAACAAACGTAAAATTTCTCTGCTCTTGTTTTTTCCTTTAGTTAGAAAATGAGTTGAAACCCCACAGGAAAAATGTTTACTTTGCCATGAAATTAGAGATGTTTTCCATTAACTCCACACAAAGCAGCATTAACTACCTCATTGACTTCTCCCTATAGGATTTATATTTTGTCTGCTCTTCCTCCAATTAACTACTAGCATATCCATGATAAAAAAAAACATGACGTTTGTGTCTAAAAAGTCACGACTGAATGATGTTTACAATGAGAAACTGCCACAGTAACCGACAAGTAATAGATAAATACTTCATAACAAGTGACAGATAACACCTAAAATTGAAAGTCTTAATCTTTCAGGATCTAGGTGAATGTGGAACAATGAAACGATTTTGGCACTTTGCTACAGAATTAACACATTAAAAAGGAATGGTCTAAATTTAAGAAGCTGCTCGCTGTTTTTCCACAGGACATAGGGAAAAAAAAAAAAAAAGTTGAACCATGCCAATTATTATAAACTTGTCAAAATGAACCCCAGCAATAAATCATCAATGTAATTATCAGTTGATTGAAAGAGCTATCCAACTGTGAAAACCCCTTGGACGCATAATACATACATTTTAATGGCATTTCTTAATCAGAATGCTCAGCAATCAGCAGGGACCAATTAGGGCCTGAGAGATACAGGCCTGCTATTAATAATCAAACTTGGCTGCCATCACACAGCCTCCATTCTAAAAGGCTGTTGGAGTCGTTTTCAAGTGGACCATTCATTTCAGGGTGAAGGTATTGTAATATGACCGGGAAAACTAAGCACGGTCTACTCCTAAAATGGCAAATTCTGAGGAGCTTTGTGTCAGCCAGACTGTCAAATGACCACTGACTGGTGTAACTACAGTTTAAAGATTTCTCTCATGAAATCAAAAGGCTTCTTTTCCAAGCGGCAATGAATTCATGTCCGGAGTGGGGGAATTGATAGGCCTACCTTGCAAATGCGAAGAAATAGAAACGTCTACTCAGGAAAGCTATACAATTACACCGAGGCCCACAGGCACCGAGCAACGACAAAAGATATCTTTACAATGCCACCTTCAGCTGCCGTCTTATTAACATTATGGTCACTTTTATCGCAACCAAAATGTCTGCGTGTCTTTGAATACAAGAAACAGCGACACATAAAATATACAAGCCGCACAGAGACCGAGCAGAAACATTGCCCCTCATGTGTGTCCATGCAGGAGTGCACTTCTCTCCGATTTTCACTGTTCGTTTGCCTGGCTGCAGATATGAGCGCCTGACTTTCAAGTCGACTCCAATGAACTGTAAGGATGTAAAGAGTGGTTAAGTAACCAGGGTTTTATTGGAGCGGAGGCAGCAGTATGAGAAATGTCCTCTTGTGGGTTTTTCCTCCAACACTAATAGTCCTATTTCGATATTTAGGTGACCCACTGACACCCAGTTTAAATGAATGTGACAACATACAATTTTTCATCATTCACTGTGCATCATAGGCAACAGCAGCACCCCCCCCCCCCCCCAACAGACAGGAAGAGCACATTTTAGTGAACAGTCTGCCAAAAAACAAAACCACGTGAATTCAGAATTATTTGTTGCCAGATGTCTTGCAGTAATTACTAAATACAATTAATGACCCTGGTCATTGTGCTGCAGGTATTTATACAGGGAAAATCTACTGCCGACATGAATTAATCAACGCTGGAGTGCATGCATCGCAGCATTAAGTGGTTGGGACCAATATTTTATAAGCTGTACTAGTCCTTGGAAGAATACATCCAAGTTAAGGCAAACAGGTTGTAAATAGGATGCCGTTACAGATGCACATCACACCTCCTGCAAACATGATTTATGTATCCTCTTAACTCAAAAGCCACCTTTCAACTTGCACTGTTGGGGTATGCAAATCAGACATGGCTGTAAGTCGCTGTTATGTATACTTCCATTAACTGTGAACTATTTACATATTCATTCCTTACTGGAGATAAATGAGTTTTGGAGTTGCAGAATGAGCAGATCCGTCGAAATAAAATGCATGGTGGAGGATTAAGAAGCAGGGATATCACCCGACGCAGGCAAACAAGAACCTGTCGGTTCTGGTTATTCCTTAGAATGTATAATGGTCATATAATGATTTCAGAGGATTACTGGGAAAGCCTGCTTGATATCAGATATTTTCAAAGCATTTAATATGCTTTGTTTTCTAGTGAATACCAAGACAAATGACAAAATCAAGGCAAAAACTCCAGTGCATTATTACTGCTGCACATAAACTATATACAACGCTGTTATGTAGTGGAACCACTCAAATGACGGCAGCGAAGCTCAAAGAGGTTTATTGTAATATCCCATGGTTCTGAGAAGAAAGGCGAGGGGGGATGAGTTCAAGTGACTTCAGTGACCAGTGAAATTTGTTTTCCTCTTGAAGTAATTTTGAAGTCTGGTTTGCCTCAAGCGGACAGAGCTGGTTTGAGTCTGACATTCCACCTCAAAACCTGTTCCAGCAGCCCTCTCTTTAAGCGCCGTGTCTCACAAGGCAGATTCAATTATTCAATTTCAAATAAATTACTACATAATACATCCATGTCCTTCTAAAAGGGCCAGTGCACTTTCAAATAATGTCTGGTATATTCTGCATTTCAACAGCCCAGACATACCTAGAATAGATTTTATATTATATATGATGTTTATTCCAAAGTAGAGATAAGATAGTAAAATACACCTTATTAAAATGACTAAGGTTCATAAAAGCGACACCAGGGGAGCTGTGGCTGTCAGATAGCCGCAGAGCAGAAATACTCTTGTAGCCAGGCTTAATGGGAGCCTGCATAAACAACAAAAACAAGGCAGCAGTTGTGGCGGTGGTGATGAGCTACAAGATAGCTCAGATTTTCCATGGCCACCTCCTTCCCATCCCTTCCCTTTTCCCCTTCTCCCCCATCCTTGGAGGAAACCTGTGGTGTCATCATATGGGGCTAACAGGCTTAACCTGCCCCCCATGGAGCCACTCGCCACACAGCAGCCTCACAGGCTGCAGGGGCCCTGAGATGAAGCCTCACAGGCCCCGAGTCCAAACCAAATCCTCACCCCCTGTCCCCAAAGATGTCAAGTGAATTTAAGCCATCTGTGTGGGCATTCAAATTATGGTAATGGCTTAACTTTTTCTCCTCAAGAGACACTAACTGGGCTTTTTATCCAGGAAACCAAATATTTCCAAACACCATATGAAATGACATTGGGTTGATGCTATGGGTTAATTTAGAATTGGGTCCCTATCTGGTAAGTATGGCCCTTGGCCCTGGCTCTTTGTGTTAGCTTGCTTTCTCTGGGCCTAATGAGTCCCAGCATTTTGTTGGGCAGTGTAGCTTGGCTCTGCTTCCTGGAAAGCAAAGCTGATGGACCACAGAAAATATTAAGGCCACAATAACATGAGGACATGGGCTAATGCACAGCTCTCAACAGATATGGCATGTACGTGCTGGACAAGAGTATGTACTTCACCAAGACTGATCACCGACAGGTTTTAGGTTTTATTTTTAGTGAATAGGTTTTTGTTTTAAACAAATGGATAAAAAAGTAAATGAAAAACCTACTAAATCGCCATTTCTTTAATATACATCTAAATGTGCTGTAAGTTATGTTAAATTAAAACACATCTAATTTATATACAAAACCCATTTTATATAGTAACTCATAACAAATCCTATCAAATGTTCTCGAAATTTTAGTTTCAGGAGAGAGAGAGAAAAAAAAATGACAAACTGACATTTGAAAGGATGGAACCAACTTGAATCTCCGTGGATGCAAGAGGTGCAGAGCTTAGTGCATTTTGAGACCATTTGGGTCTCTGAACAGGGAAACTGCAGGCTTTTTAGAAATATGATACCGGCATCACTAGCCCTTCAGCGACTGTGTTCAAGAGGGCAGCTGAAGAGACTGCCTTTCATAGTTCACTGATCTCTAAAGAGCTGGGGAAGCACAGCGTTTGCTCATGGCCTTTTGCCCCGTGTACATTAGCAAGTATACTAGGCTGTGTAATAACCTCTGATGCTAAATATTCAGCAGCATATTCAAGCAAAGAAATCACTGCCACCTAAACCCAAAAAGGAAAGCATTAAAAAGGCAGCGGTGGGAATAGCAAAAGACAGATTATGCACTGCTCGTAAAGATAAAAAAAAAGCGGGAAAAAAAACTAAAATGCACCCTAAAATGTGAACAAATTCATCTCATCGTCCGTAGAAAGACGCATCACACCAGTCAGTGCTGAGCGATCACTCCAGATTTTTCTCAGATGTATGCAGCTGTGATGCAGAAAGTGAACGCCAACATCCGTTTGTTCAGAAAGCAGCAATGTTTCTAGATTGCTCACTAAATAACTTGGCTACAGGAGCTTTAGAAATTGCTATTAATAGAAAATCCAAATTTTATAGTTACAAATTATTTACAGCACCTGGTGGCAGAAAAGAGAAAAAAAAATTGCTCCAATCTGCTTCGTCTTAGAAGAGAGTGATATCCCATCCTCCTCCTTTCACTGAAAACATCATTATCTCGATATCAAAGCTGCACACAGCCAACCAACTCAAGGCAGATGAGCATTCTGGCAGATATTTTGCCATCACGCCCGTTACCTTTGATACGCTAATAAACATGGCCACAACATCCTGAAACCCACTACGGCCAACGAGAGACTGGATTTTTAAATTGACTGAATTGAAGCGAGCTTGCGTCAGTGCCTCCTCAGAACAATTAACAGACTGCAGGTACCGCTTGGATGTGGCTGTCGTCTCCAACAGGTGAAGCTGATCTAAATTGGGTCCTGCTGTCTTAACTGCCACTCTCGCCACTTCAGCATGACAAGAAAAAGATGCTACTGCCTTGATAAGCGTGCTGCACTCCGCTACCTGTGTGCACCACTTATGTGGACGTAGCAATTTAGCCATGATAGGCTGCATTTCTTAATGCTATGCTTACTGGGGGGAATTCAAATGATGGTATTAAGTGGAACAACAGCAACCACCATTGAGGAAAGAAAAACTACTTTATGTTCTGTATAGGTTAAAGCAGAAGTGGTATTTTTGGGATCACCTTTAGCATTAAAATAGTTTTGACATTTTGGGAAATATGCCTTCTTGCCGAGCGTTCGATAAGAGGGCTGATCCCACGCCCATGTCTGTACGGTAAATACTGTATGAATCTAGAGCCAGCAGATGATTAGGTTAGCTTACCTCAAAGGCTGAAAACCAGGAGAAACAACAAGCCCGGCTCTGTCTAAAATTTTACAAAATCCACCGGACAGCTCAGTAATTAAAGTAAAAACAACATGTGTCAGAATAAACTAAGCTAACTGGCTGCTGGTGGCTTCATGTTATGACATTCATGTCCAGATATAAGAGAGGTATCAGTCTTCTAATCTAACTCTCAGCAAGAAAGCTAATAAGCGTATTGCTTCAAATGTATATGCCATGAGCAGAGCAACAAGCACTGCACTCCATGATGAGGCTCTGAGGTCTGAGAAAATGTTCCACAAAGCAAAACTGAGTTCGAAGTTAAGACAGACACTCAAGTTGCCCGGATTTAGTGACATGAAGACAAGCCGTGAGCGGAACCTGCACGATTAATGTTCTGGAAAGATTTGATAACTTGATTTTAATATGAAATTATTTTCCCCAATGTCACCTGCCTGTCAACGTAATAGGCTACAAGAATTTAATCATAACACTACAGCATTTCAACTGTAGATGTACAGATATGCTAGAGCATGTCTTTGAAAAGAAAAAAAACAAATCAAGACAATACGAGTAAGAAAATAAGAGTTAATTATCTAGCAAAGGCAAGAAAACACGCACAATTGCTCTTCATTTTGATTGGGGGTGGGTTGCTTCAGATTGGCCTTATAATACCCACTGCTCCACCAGAATCAGCGTAATTGCCGGCTACATTCGTACATTAATATTTTGCTTTAGTGAGCGGGTGCAGACAAACAGAACAATTACATGTATTCTTAAAAAAGGAAGCAGAAACGGCTCCATCTCATCCAAGCTGCTGCCTTAAAAAGCAGCCGAGGCACCATTATGTTTATCCGACTGTTGCATGAAAAAAAAAAAAAACACAGAGCCTGGTTTTCTGTGGTCATGTTTGTAGGGGAGTCTGGCACAGCTTCTGTTCTCTGGACTCCTTTAAACTAGAGTCAGTCACCAGGGGCAAACGCAGTGGATCGCAACTTCATTCAAATACAAGAATATACTGTACATGCACGTCATCTGTCCTACCTTCTTTGCCTGCATCTACAGCCCAGCGTACACACACGCCAATTAAATGATGATCCCCTTACCCTGCAAAAAAAGAGGGCTCTGCTTCTTGGTGAAATAAAAAGAAAATACAGCCTTGAGGTACAGTAGTCCAATTTGCTGACCATAACAACAGGAATGGTTTTTCCACTTGGCCTTTACTAATAGGATAAATGCCTCTGGGTAATTTCTAAATGAATTCCCCAGGCCAACCTTAATCACGTCTGATATAGAAGGATTATCCCCGATTGAGTTTATTGCAAGGAAGCTTGTGACAAACTGGAGAAATCAAATACTTCCACAGAGGTACGGGGCCTGCCTGACAATAAGGTTGTGTACTGTAACTGAACACACCTCTGTATATTGCCGCTAATGCTGCCGTGTAATCGTCCACCTACAGTGACCCGTTATTCCAAATGTGAGGAGGCAATTCTCAATGACACGCAGCAGATGAGCCGAGAAGACCCCTGCTAAATGGCCCCAGCTCTGAGAAAAATGCATTGTCTTACCTCATCAAGTGCAGGGCTCCCTGCCTGTTCAGGGAGGACTAGGACTTAAAGCCCTTAATCCCTGCCTTCGTTCACGATAGCCTGCTAGGTTTTCAAAATGTCATCAGTGGGGAAGTGTGTCCTGCTCCTGCCCCACATGTTCAGCCCATTAATACTGTAACACCGGGGTGCAGCAATTTGGGAATGGGAACACATACAGTCAAGCCAGGTGGCTGTACATCTATTTATATACAGCAACACGCTCATGCTGGGTCTCGTAAACAGGTGTCACAGAGCTGGTAATAAAATAGTGCTAAACATGGCCTACAGATTAAACGTGATAACACCGTGATTAGTAGCAACCTCATTCCTTCGTCAGCACCTTCTCGCCTGCCAGAAAATGAACGAACCGCTGCCTTGTGGTGAACGAGCGGCAGAATTTCGAAATGGATGGATTCGGTCATCCTCATCCTCCAGTAACTTTCTGCCAGGAAGACGCACAGTGTCCCCTGCAGCCACGGCTGCAGCCACATCACAAGGGTGTAGCACTTCACAGAAACAACACGTGGGACTTGTGACGAGTACTGCTTTGTCGTCTAGAGGATTAGCCGTTGCGTGGTGTAGGCTACAAGTTATAAACATTTGTAGAATATGTTTCTATAAATACACTTAAAAATAGACACACTGGAGAGAGTGAACAACTAGGATGCTTCGCTTTTAAACGCAATCCCTGCACTTTATTAATGGAGTTGTATATTATTTTGGGAATGCAATCATAAATTCAACTATGTTGTGTAAAAAGAATTAAAAAACATTTTAAAAAAAACAGGTAGAGCCACATCAAATTAGTCGATATTAGTTTGCCATTTGCTTGGTCTTGCAAGACAGTTTAGTCACTATTGAAGTGATGTAGGACACACTGACGGTGTTTCCCCCCAAATATCTTAAACTGATTCGAGTCCAAATTAAGAGGCGTTGTTCCGATGCGCGACAGAAAACGTAGCGGTCACCATCTGTTTGTCCCGGCTGCTGACCTTTTACATCCACCACAACTTCATCCCCCCCTCCCTCCTCCTCCTCCTCCTCCACCCAAAACCTCCCGGTGTCCGTCACAAGCTCGTGAGACGTGAAGTTAGTTTTTCCTCGCCTGCACACACCGTTTGGTGGACTACGGTCCTCAGCTAAAAGGAGGGGGTGACAGTGGAGCCGATTATCCGCCTCTCATTCATTCATGATCGGACAAGTGCTGCGTGAAGTCCTGCCCGACACAAAGCCCGTCAAACACGAAGCGAACACGGAGTCAGCGAGGCGACGGCTCCCACCGACGCCGGCTGAGCGCTTACCTCCCCCGGCCGCTCGCTGCTCCTGTCCCCCCCCCCCGGCGTTTGTCCTTGTTCCGCTACGACGCTGCTTATGCGCGAGTGCTGCCTTTACACCGCAAAGACTGCGGTCGCATGTTACCGCAATAAAAAAAAAAAAAATGTAAAACAAAAAAGCAACGCCACCGCGCGCTGGTAGCGGATGTGTGCTGCTCGGTAAGTGGCCCGTCTGCTCCGCACGTCACCAGGTGGACCGGGCCGGACTTGCTGCTCCCTGCGCGGCGGTGGACCCGAGATGCCAGCGACTGCTTGGCCGGCCTGGCACACCGTGTGGCCACTTCTCTTCCGACGCTGCTCCTCCCCTTTCACTTTGGGTCGCTCACGCAAGCCCTACGGCGCCTCCCACCGGCCACTGCGTGCAATTGCACGGAGCCGCGAGAGCCGTAACTCGCGCCACAGCATCAGCACCGGTAATCAAGTCGTTCCCGTTAAGAGGGTCCGGGGGGTCGGGGGGGGGGTCATGCAGGCCCACATTTGGTCAAATTTGTTTTGATTGATTCCCTAACTGTATACTAGGAGAATGAACAACTACAGTCATGCTTAACATCCCCTTGGGGTAAAATAAAAATCAGTGCGTCAAATCAGTATCACAGAAGTCTGTCCGCAGGTCAGCATCTCACCCAAAAGGCCACTGCCCGTGGTTGTTTTTCCATCCTTGGCCCTGCTGCTTTTTCCTTCCTGGTAGTTAAATGCTGGTAATTACATTCACTTCGCATGCCGGTTATAAATCAGCCCCTGATTAGATGGCGGGAATGAAAATCAACAGGGCTCCCCCTCTGCCAGGATCCAAATCTCCTAAAATCAATGTCCTTGTTTCGCTTTCCTAACCACTTTCCCATGAACACAATGAGAAATGCGACGCGGTCAAGCAAGGATGGGAAGCATTACTTATTTCTAGCTATAGGCATTTATTTATTTATTTTCCCAGAGAACACATTTTGACATGTCACAGTCGGAAAACCCCAGATGTAAACAGTAAATTAATGATGGATGAGTTCAATTTAGTTAGCTTTGGTTTCAGCACCTTTTTTTTTTTTACACCCCCCCCCCCCAACAACAACAACAACAACATTTAGACCATTTGAGCAGCTCTTATCTTGTCTGCCTTCTAGATAGGCTACTTGCAGAGCAATTAACGCAATAACCGACCTTTAAATACTGTCCATATCTTCACAAGCCCTTCTAAAGCGTTCCAGTCGCTGCTTACCTGATGGAATATCACCCGGTGTGTAGACTCTCATTGCAGCCTATTGGTTGACTGGTGCAACGCCATTTCCTGTCCCTGCTGCAGAAACCCGCACAGGTGCTTTCACTTGCTGCGCTTAATTAGGCCTCCGCGTGGGCGTGTGCAGACTGTTTGATTGACATCTCTATCAGTCACTAGCTGACGGGCAAATTAGTGCACGGTGTTTGGTGACGTCATGCCCCCCGACCCGGTATAACTCCACCCATCTAATCGGCCTTGCGTGACAACGCACGTGTTAGTGTGCGCATAATAATTCTGCAATGCGTGCAAACACACGCTGAGTCACTTAATTTTGTGTTTTGATTATATGCCGGGAAGACTCACACTTAGGCTCATCTACAGCTTTGCAGGACATGGCATGAGGAATGACTTGTATTGGGGGCTTTTGCAACACCGATAGTGATACACTGGTTATCATTGTTGCTGGGGAAAGTGTGTCTCCATAGGCGGAAACACCCAGTGGTAGAGAAGTATTCAAATGTTGTAAGTAAAGGTAGCAATGCCGCAGTATACACATATCCCTACATTAGAAACAATACTCAAGTAGGATCAGAAAATGTATCCAAAGTAAAAGTACTGATTATGCGGGTTGGACTCAGTCAGTGTTGTATTTTTTATATGTTATTGAGTTGTTACCACAAATGCATTAAAATATACACGCGGTAGAGAAAGTTCGAGCTACTTTTTATACTCATGGGGAGTCTAATCAATAGTAGTGCGTCATATTTTAAAAGATTAAAGCCACTCACTCACTTTTGGGTTTGTTGTGCCTGTTGGGGCAGGACAACTTACATCGTCATCATTATTATGAATGCACAGCACATATTTAGTGGCATCGCGGTCCCAACGTAGGTCCACACGACTTACACGTGTCTGGAGGCTTAATTAGCCAGAGTGACTGAAAACACTTTGCAACTCAAATAAATGTAGTGAAGAAAAATGTGCAATAGAAGAAGAAGTGATACACGTATAACACCGCATCATGGAAATACCTAAGTAAAGTACAAGCACGTCAAAATTGTACTAATTGAACAACCTCAAACTGTTAGACACACATGTAGGAGTGTGTAAGATGGTTGGCTGTGATGTATGAATGGCTGTGGTCTATGTTGTTTTCTTTCTAAACAACAGTAAAGTACTTATTCTTAACTGTAGCAGAGTAAAAATATCATGTTCACGCAGCATACAAGTTAAGTAGATGCACTCCAAAATGCCTGGGTAAAAATCTTGAGCGCTCTACACTCCAGAGACATCCAGCGTTTCATCAAAATGTCACACTTGGCAGAGTAGATAGTGGGCCTTATCAGGGGTCAAATTCTATTTTGCAGTAATTTCAGAAGTCTTTCAGCTGTGCCTTTCAGCCACGGCGGTGTGCAGCGGCGTGTACTTGTTGTAGAGCACAGTGAGCCTAATCTGAGCCCACAGGTACTAGGTTGAATTAAATACAATTTACACTGTACAAATGAAGCGTCAGGCTATCTGAGATCTTGGTTTTATGGAATGACTCTCCCAAAGGAATATTAGTATCATGTTCAGGGATGGAAATCAGGGACAGACAGGCAGTGGTGCAGCGTAACTACATTGACTCAAGTATTGTACTTAAGTACAAACTCGCAGTATATATACTTTACTTGAGTATCTCCATTTCATGACACTTCTACTTCTGCTCCACTACATTTCAGACTGAAAAATTGTACTTTATCACTCCACTACAATTATTTAACAGCTATAGTTAGTAGTTACTTTACAAGTCAAGGTTTGACTTTCAAAACATATGAAGAACCTTTTGTAAATGCTTTCGTACCCAGAAGTATAACAAAATGTTACTTAAACCATTAGTCAATAATCTAATTGATTAGTTCATTCAACAATTATCATTTTAATATTAATCAATTACTGTTTTAACTGATTAATCGTTTGAGTCATTTCTCTCTCAGAAATGCCAAGCATTTCATGGTTTCAGCTTCTCAAATATGTTCAAAATAAAACAAAACTTCACCTCAACCAACTACAAGAGAAGAATGCTGCTCAAACATTAATGCATGAGAAATAATAATCTAATAATATACTATATGATATATCATTATACTATACACACTCATGGGGACAATTTCTCTGCATTAAGTTTACTTTTGTTAATTTAAGTAAATTTTCCTGAAAATACAAATGTTATTTAACGTTACTTAATACTAAGTAACATTTTCAATATGGGACTTTTACTTGTAGTGGATATTGTTACAGTGTGGTTTTGGTACTTTTACTTCTTATGTATGTAATCTGACTACTTCCTCCACCTCTGAAGACAGGGATAAGGCAGTGGGCCATTGTTGCTTGATAATTAACAAAATTGCTGTGTATCTGTCTACAGTGGCAGAGAGGTTTGGTATTGGGACAGGATTAGAATCTACAAAAACCTTGTTTTGATTTTAATGGGACAAAAGTAAAGGCTTGAAAACATCATTGACGTTCTATTTTTTTAGCAGTTGTGTTGAATTTGAGAAGAAAACACAGGGAATAAATAAATTCACAAGAACTTGCAGTCGCCAGTGAATGTGATATTATATTGACTGCGTCCTCTTTGGAAAATAATTGTCTAAGGTTTATCTGAATAAAAACATCTTTCCTTTGATTCTCTGTTTGTGGAGGCGTGTTGAAACTTGTTTTGTTATCTTTCACAGGTTATGTTGCAATTACTCACATAGAGTGTCAGGGATTCTACAGGCAGTGTGTGTTACTCATGCCCTTTACTGTGCCCTATATGTGACAAAATCTGGAGCCTGTAAACAACAGTAATTGGGCTCAGGGGGCAGTGAGCAGCAAAAACATACTATGATTTTAACTATCATTTCATTTGGCTGTTTGTGGATATATTTTATGTATAATCCAGAAGAACAGAATGAAAATAGAAAAACTTAATAAAATTGAAAACTTAAAAAAGAGAGAGCCCTATGCGCTCCATGCAGGAGTTTTGTGTCCAGTCCAACAGAGGGCTGTGTGTGAAAACTGGGAAACCTGAGACCTCTTCTGTTCTTTGGCTGTTGGCTTCAATCGCTTCCACAGACTACTTGATCAACTTCTACCTATCTATTATTTTCTTCAGGCTGTATATCAACCTAGTTGTACTTTGCACTTTGACATCAGTGAAAAATACTAAGACATTCCAGGCTTCCAAAGCAGAGTTCAATAAATTAACCCCAAGTCAGGTCTCTAGAAATATTTTGAATCAAACTACTTGGTAAATCTACAGCCAAGAGGTTTTAGGACCATGTGTATATACTGCATGACCTGTGAGAATGACCTGAGCCCAATTCTGAATGAACAGAATGGAGCAGAAACAGCTGTAACTGGAACAACTGACTGAATAAATGTATGTCAAATGTAACAAAATTCAATTGAATAAGGGACTAGAATTCAAATCTCCCTTTTAGAACTTGTATTCTGAATCCACACATTGCTGGAATTGATTAACGATAGCTAAAGGATTACTCACTAATCCGTGGAATGACCCATTTCTGCAAGACTATGGTTTATGAAACCCATTTTAAAGCAGTAATATTAACTTGTAATGCTTGTCAATTTAGATTACAAGGTTTTAAATTGTTAACAGCGATAGATGCTGATATGTACTGTATAAGGCTTGTGCTAATTGTAGCACCCAGATTTATTATAGTAAATTCTGTTTTCAAACACTGGAGGATTACAAGCAGGTTCATCTTGTTTTAATAAGAGCACATTGAACAAGGAACATGATTTTTTATAATCCATAAAATTTCATGGTACATTTTATAGACTTTTGCAGATATACTGTAGTTCCCTCTTGTCTAAGGAAAAAACAGACCCCACCCTATTGTGGGAAACTCATGTTGGCAATATTGTTTAAAGTAGAATTACAGAAAAGGGGAGAGTCAACACATTTATCCTATTAGAAGGAAATGAAGCAGACAGTGAGTCTGCGTTTATCCATTATGAAATCCATATCTGTCTGGAAATGAAATAGCATAGGTTCAGTCTCCGAACCACTTCTTCTTTGCAAATCATGGGCTGACCACCAAAGAATTTGCTTTTTTAAATGATTAATTAGCTGCTATGATTCTCTGAAAAAAATCAATTAATGGTAGCATCCTCAACGGGACACATTCAGGGCATCTTCAAAAGGGGTTCACAGCAAAAATAAGCACACATCGAGTCAAGCAAAATTTATATTCAGGATGACTCTGCTCCTGTGAAGAGACTGGAGCAGCAATGCCAAGTTTTCAGAAATGCAAATGTTGTTAAAGGAGGGCCTGTGAGTGGAGGTACTTGGCCTGCATTAAATCATAATGACATTTATGCTGCACGCCCTCTGAAACTATCAAAGTATTTCTTTCCTTGTCTTTGTTTAAGGCAGATTTTTGGATGAAAAAATGTTTCTCCTGTCTAACAGGATGTTCCTTATCTTTGTGCTTGTCTGAACACAGGTGGTTAGTACGTGGTTGAATGGCTGCCATTCTTGCAAGGGTGTTCAAGTGGCTTTTTGTATGGCTGGAATGTGAATTAAATTGCCAATCCTATGACAATAAACCCTGCAAATTGATCACAATGTCCCTTAATGCCAGCAGGTTTTGCAGTTTGAGGTGTAACTTGAGAGCAGCTAGAAATTGTATTGTCACATTCCTCCTTCACCATGGATGCCTGGAAACCAAAACAATTAGCAGGACTATTTCTGTTAGAGATGACCACAAAATCACACTCTCCTTGCCGCAGGTGGCGAAAGGCTCTCTTCCAATTAACAAGTCTAATTACATCACAACTGTGCAGAGTTGTCTGGCGTTCATTTGCGTCTGATAGTCGATGTGTGCTTGTGTGCTTGTGTGTGTGCGAACAACTGTTCATCGCAGAGTATGAATTTAAAAACACAACAGAATGATCCGTGGGGTCAAGGGACAAAACGTTATTTCTTACTTGACTTAATAATTGGTGAATTAGAGTTCTCAGCAGTTAAACACTAAAACTGAACACTGTGCATTTGACATTTAAAAGGCAACAACTGCTATATTGTGGGTTGCTTGGTACAGTGGTACCATGAGTCAGACATAATTAACTAATCTTTTTGTAGCTTTTACAAACGGTATCTTGTTTACCTGTTTGTATGAAAGTTGGCACACGACATTCACTTAAATAGTGTGCAAACTGGCCAAATGGAAAAATCAAAATAACTGCCATCAACAAATCAATTTAAATTAGCTATAATCAGTCATTTTAAAACAACAATGGATGGCTATGTGCAATGTGAAATGGGGTCGCTCGTAGTAATGAACCCTCATAGAATTATCACCAGATTCCATCCAACAAACCCACTGCATGCTACCTGCCAAGCACCAAATGGCAGACAGACAGTTAGCAAACTGAAAAAAAATCAGTTCAAGAAAATGTGTGATGAGTTGGTCTTTTTCAATCCATGAAACTGATTTCTTTAAATTCGAGATATATCCTCAGGCCAAGCATGGTTTGTAACATCACAAATGTGGCTGTTTAACTCAACATGGGTTTAAACTGATCAAGACTTGTATTTTTAACGTGCACACCAAATATTTATTCATGTGCAAAAAGGGCCCTCGGCCATTTGCGGGCATGCAGAATGTCACAGTCTCCTGACTGCTTTATTGAAAAGCCTGAAATCAGTCTGAACAAAAACTATACACTGCACGCATCAGAGGTTTTATCTAAAATGTGTAGTCCGTGTTGTTTTGTCCTTTCTCCCGCTTCTCTTGTACCTCAGTAAGGCACAAAACAACCTGTTTCACCCAATTATCTCTCCCACAGGGCACAGTCAGGCAATTTGGCTCAGTCAAGACTCTGATTCATTGAGCCAGATGATTTAAAGCTTTCGGAGGCCACAAGTCAGCCCACTAGGACTGAAACTGCTCCGTGATTCTCAGTTGATATTTAGCAGCGCGAGTTGCTCCGCTAAAGGTTGCAAAGACAAAAATAGCATGTTATTTCTAGTCTTCTTCCCTCGCCACATTTCTGAGGGATAAAAAAAGTGTTAAATAAAGCAACATCTGCCCTATAGTGGCAGGTGAAAGCTGCTTAGTTCCTGTTAAGCAGGTATACAATTACATACTGACAATATACATGTGATTTGTCATTAAGCATATCTTTCATAAAATATATCTTATAGAATTAACATACAAAGCCAGTAGATGGGGTGGGGTGACATATATCAGCAGAGAGACAAACACACCATCCTTGACAAACATGGAGGCAATCATCACAAACATTCGGCCCTGCAAAAGTGATTCATACATGGAGCCCCAGAGGACAGCATTTCCAGTAATTACTGTATGAGCTTCAGTGTTTGGTCACATGAAAAAGCCAATGCTTCATCTGATGCCTGCAGTCAATAGCTGTCCTTATAAGAGCAACGCCTATACCAGCCACAGATGCCAGGACCACTGAAACAGTTCACTGTAGCTTTATTGCCCCATTAAGCCATTTTGGAATGGGGGGGGTGATGACAAATGAACCCAAAAAATACCCTCTGCAGTGAGTCTGTAAGAAAATGTTCTGCGATTTCTCTTCTGCTCCGGTGCAGCCTCGAATATACTCTGTTTAAAGCCATTAATGGTTGATCAATGCATCAATTCACTGTGGACTGTAGAAAACAATGGCCCCAAAAGCTATTTTAAGTCATGCGCTATCAGTGGGAACAGCAACAGAGAGGATAATTGGGTATTGACAAAAGAGTGTGAAAAGCAAAGGCAGCATGCAAGACCACTCTCCAATTTACTCTGTCATCTTGAGGCTCTGATTATGCTGTTTACTGACCACATAATTGGGGCAACGCTTGATAAAAACAAACATTTTAGGGTGAAGCGTCAAATATAAGCAACTTGCATGAAATGATTCTGAACACTTAATCGGGTTGATGCTTCGTGCTGCTTGGGAGGCCTGACACACTTCCTGGCTCCCTGGAGTTGAATGTACTGTTGTTCAGCGGACTGAGCAATTTTTAAAAGCATAGGGGGGATTTCATGCTTTCTTGGGTGTAAAATGATACTAAATGGCTTGTTAAAAGTTAATTACCAGATTAACGCCATCATGGTTTCTGCTACACAAGCATAAAAAGGACAGTGATCAGTCCATGTTCTATTAGCCTATTAAATATGTTTTGTAGCCAAGGGGGTTACAGGCCCTGAAAACCCCATTTCTCAGTCACTTACTGTGAATGATGGGGTCCTGCGTGAAGAAAAGTTAGAACAGATTTGGTGTTTCTGTTTTTATCTGGGTTTATCTTGGCTGGGAAATGATGATCGCACATACTTCAGTGCACCAATCAGAATTTAGCAACATTTGAATCAAGATCTGATGATAGTTGTTGGGTCAAATCTGACCAAACCACCTCCACACAGTTTTGACAGGTACACCTTTAATAAATTGCTTATTTAGTCATTAATATTTATTATTATCAGGAAAAACTTGACACAGAGTTTTCAGAGGCTGTTAAAGCGACAGGTTACCTAATGCAGAAAAAAACAGCACAATTTTAGCTGGGATTTAACCCTTAGCAGTCTGTGGTGATCTTCATTGCATGCACATGACCTCACTTAAGCATCAAGACACATCTCTGCCAGGATTTTCATTTAATATCTGTCTAAATGAATAATGGTTATATACAGTAAATCACAAATTATTTTTAAAAAAGAGAGAGAAAATTAATATACAGTATGCGTTTTAACTGTGTATGTCTTTTGAGAATAACACCCCTTTCATCAGAAAGTACAAAATATAACATGAAACTAAATGTCCCCCCCCTCTCCCTCTGGGAATCTGTGTGAAAACTATCCATATCTGCTTTTAGCAGCTAAAACTCAAAAACCCTGTTGCTGAGCACCATCTAGTGTTGAAAGCAATTATCTTAACTCAAGAAGAACATCTCTATAATCATAGCTCTTGATTTTACTGTATGTGCACTATAGAGAGCTTCATACCATCACAGTGTTTTTTTTAACCCGATGAGACGTGAACTCCATGTGATTTGGAATATATTTTTGATTTTAATTATGCAAACTATATGTATTCACCATTAAAGATTATGTGACACCTGCCCCCATAAATGACTACTGGCATGCTGTCAAGAGGATATACAGTACTTACCATCTGAAGTGGATTTTTAAATAGGAATTGAAATGACAATTTTGATTTAAGAAATAAGAAGGCTGCTTCACATAACATATGACTCATATTTCCACCTGACTGAGTCCCAGGCTTCTCTGCTTCTCTGTTGCTCAGTGGGTTTTGCAACCCAGAGCCAGCAGAAGCCTCATGGCTGGGTGGAAGACAACAGAGGCCATCTGTTGTCTGTGTGTTTTCTTTGGTGCCCTGCCACAAAACTCTGCTGCCAGAACACCCAAGGGTACCCATGTGCACAGCGCTGCACCTGGGGACAGGCTTGCTGAAGCACCTTTATAGCCTACTGGCTCCGTGGGGGGGACGCCTGTATTCTGCCAAAGCCCAGACACAATAACAGCGGCGTTTGAAAAGGGCTTTGTTGTAGCAGGATCGTTACACAACTATGCCATTAACCTTAATTGGTGCAGCTTGGTGGAACACAGAAAAACTTTCAGCGCTCTGAGACAGCAATGTTGTTCCCCTGAGTTACATAAAATCGAAACTGATCTCAGGCTGAGTTAATTGAATCTCAGAATACTTTTATTCCTGCAGAGGAACTGAGGATTAAGTGAGGAGTAAGTGCTAGTATGTCATAATTCTCTGGTTCTGTCCTTTGACAGATAACTAAGGCCATTACATAAACACAGAAACCTCATGTAGGGTGAAACGTTATTCCTCCTCGCCCTGTTTCTGGGTAATAATGACATAATGATACTAGTGAATGAATTCTCACATTGGTGGTGATTGTGTGTAGCCCAGGAAACATGCACATAAGAAGAGACATTAGGGGACATAAAGCTGCTCTCAAAATTAGTTTGTTCATCTTAATATGAGCATCATCTACAGTACAGTATTACATGTCAAAATTACTTTAACTATTTGTAACACACCAGGGTCCGAGAGGTAGGATTCACCACGAATTATGATGCTCACCAGCCAGAATTCTAATAACAAAAGGATCTTTATTCAAAACGTACAGGGGAAATGGAACTGGGACAAACAAGAACACCAAAACGTCCTCCGTTCCCGGGTATCTCAAACTCTACAGTGGTGGGGATTCTCGCCACCGTCCCCGTCGGCGATCTCTCGCCTTCTCGGCCGTTGCCTCCAACGTTCCCCCCCTCAGATGCCAACTGCGGCTCTTTAAGTCACCAGCCTGGTTAAGTGGTTGGGCGTGGCGCTCGTCACCTGACGGGTCGCAGGTGCGCTCCCTACCAGGT
>JAVQJF010051768.1:0-33818 GCA_036023855.1 Gadopsis marmoratus | reverse complement strand
CCAAACCTCCGACATGGAAACAAGGCCAAGCCACTCAACTATGCATGAAAACATAGGAACTGGGGTGCAGAAAAATGGCAGCAGGTGCTCTGGACTGATGAGTCAAAAATTTGAAATATTTGGCTGCAGCAGAAGGCAGATTGTTCCACGAAGGGCTGGAGAGCGGTACAATAATGAGTGTCTGCAGGCAACAGTGAAGCATGGTGGATGTTCCTTGCATGTTTGGGGCTCCATTTCTGCAAATGGAATTGGAGATTTGTTCAGGATTAATGGTGTCCTCAATGCTGAGAAATACAGGCAGATACTTGCTGACCCCACTCTCCACTGTGTGAATTAGTGAGTAACACAGAGTTACGAATTGCACACATATTCAGGTCAGGAGAAGTGATGGGAAGTTGGAGCTGGAGTCTTGTAAGTGTGCTTGAGGCTAATGTCAGTTTAGTTCACACATGCTAACTAGCTGTCCACTGGAAGGCCTCAGGCGGGACAGCCAAGCAGGGACTTGACGTTGACTGACAGAACTATTGTCTGGCTACTCAGTATGACTAGCTGGTTTCTCTGTGGGACTGAGACACCACTGTGAGTGTATGTGTGTGTGCGTGTGCGTGCATGCATGAGAGAGAGAGAGAGAGAGAAAGTGGGGGTAGAGAGATCTTGTATGAAACTATGTGGAGTTCTTGTGACATTCTGTTCAGTGTATCAGAAAGAGCGATACACTCAGCTGGTGTGTGCATGGTTGTGTGATCTGATGTGAAGTGTGAATCCCCTCCAACAGAGCAAGCCATTCTGCTGTCAGCACAGTCCTTGCTGCATGCAGAGACACACACACACATAGCTGTCACTCACTCACCCACCCACTCAACACTCAGATGCACAACACACACTACATTGTCTTTTTACTCCGTCAGAGGCTGGACCAAACAAATTACAAGGGGCTGCTGATTTGGCCTACAACACTCACTCATGGTGATTGGGGTGGTACACATCTTCTAAATGGGAAATCCTTACAGAACAGGAGGGAAATTAGTAAACCGAGACAAACTTTCAAACTGAAATTGTTGCTGTGGTCCGAGTTATAATTCAACTAAATGATTGAATTACTGAATTGAAAAGTAACGTAATCAGGGATGAGAAAAATTATGGTAGTAACATCTTATATTGGTGGGAGATTGTTTTGGAAGTGCTGAGATCTGTAGCTGTAGTGGAGTGGTACAAAGTTGAGAATATTGAATCTTTGGTGTCAATGTTGCAAAATGTCCACGTTGGCACTGTATTACAGGTTTTGTGTTACTGACCCATGCATCTGAGTGACAAAACATCTGTCTCTCTACTGAAAGTAAACCAGTGGAATACCATCTGTAGTCACTGTGCAATTATGAAGCAATTGTTGGTCTGAAAACCAGATCTGCGACAATCTGCATCTGTCCTTCTCTTCTACAAGACCTGAATTAGCTCACTGTGCTTTCGACTGCTCAATGAAACACTGAGATACAGGGGGAAAGTGAATTAAGCCATTCTAGACTTTTCAACAATATACGGTGGTAATTTAATGTCAGTCCCATTGAGCCCATTATGGCCTCAAATTTTTCCCTCTATCCATTCATTCATTCATTCACTACTCTTTTACTGTGTGTGCTTGTTATTGCAGAAGGTGTGGCTACTGCGTGCCATAAAAGGCCTTTCTGTTATACAACACCATAATGCTCATTCATTCCTGCGTTGACTTGTTTAGTCATCCTATCCATCCATCCATCTGCACACCTCTCCCATACTATGGCTGCTTGTTATTCTAGAGGGTGTGGGCTGATAGATGCCACAGAGCCACGGGGAGGCCACACAGCCAGAGGGAGAGAAAAAAAAATCCAAAAACTAGAAAAAACAGGATTTTGTGCTGGCAAAAGGTTTTCATTAGAGAAATACTGTAGAGTTCTAGCCCGTGCTGTCAAGGGAATAGTTGGGTTTCAGCTGATTATTCATTTGGATTTGATATGAGGCATACAAAAACCAAAATCTGCTCCTGGCTCAGTGCACAGGTGCGCCATTATGGGTGTGTTAGAAAGATTAAACTGTAGCTCACACTCAGGTCAGATTTTGTGAGATTATAGCAATACGCCCATTTTCCATTTGAATAGAGTTCCACTGAATGGTACATTTCCATTCAAACAGTCACATCTGAAGGAGACTATTGCTAACATACACGAGATATTTGTGTGCAGATGTCAGCATTGCTCAAGATTTGGGTATAAAGAACTCCTCCCATGCCATGAGCATAAATGGGCAAAAATTCCAGGTAACTAAGCCTTGCAACTAAAACTGTTTACACCATAGAAATATGATACAAGCCTTTTGTTGAATTAAAGTAATTCAGCAACACCCCATATTCCATGTGTGAAAGAGACTTGTGTGTTGTTCCCTCTCACAGCAGGCAGCTAGTCAATGTGGCCTCTGCCATGACTGCCAGTTACCGTGGAAACTGTATATGCATGTGTGTGTGTGTGTTGTGTGTGCCTGCTACAATCTGATATCAAATCTACAGAGATTTGTCTGATGTTAAATTTTGTGATTATTTGATTTTGCATGTTTTTGCAATATTGTGATACAATCCGTCTAACCAACACCGGACATTATTATAGATATTGTGTAAAATATTCTTACTAATCATGGTACTGATTTCAAGATAATCGCCCATCACAAGCTCACACATTACATACAGTCAGAAGAAGTGTTAAGGAGTTGATATCAGGCCAATCTGCCCTGCTTGTGGAAAGTTGTTCTCAGGATAGAGTGACTGCTAACACACATCGTCTACTCTGTCCAGCGCAGAGTGACCCCTGGATAGAAATAGCTGTATTGGCAGCTCCAGTTGTCTACAACACACACATAAACTTCAATTGCTTCACTGGCAGGCCAGACCACAGCTTTGTGTGTGTGTAGTGGCATAACTGGCTGTCAGTAGAAATAGCTGCTGTTTGATATGGTTGTTTCAGAGGCTTGTAATTATTCCTGCACCACCACCGCATTAACCAGTTGAAAACACACACATACACACAGCCACCCACAAAGATTATAAGCTCCACTCTTTGGTCCATCTGTGTACAAGCAATGCTAAACTGACACCATTTTAACAAAAAAAATCTAGTGAGCAAGTAGGCAGCACTAGCAACTGCAAATTTCACCACAGGATGTTTTGATGTTTCTCAGTATTTTGCTTAGTGCCATCATAGGCCTAGTGTATCAACAATGTCCCACAGTAGAGTATACAGTTTAAGTCAATGAATTTTCTTGCAACTGTATGTATGTAGTTATCGATGAAAGTCGTACGTACACAAATATATTTGTCCGTGTGTGTGCGCGTGTGCGTGCGTGGGCGTTGTGCGTGCGTCAGGTTGTAATACTAAGAAATCACTACTTTTTATATATATTCTCAACAAAGAGTTGTCTCTATTGGTGACAGTTCAGCTTTTAGTTGGAACTAGTGTCTCAATAGTCTGTTGGGACATTTGTGACAGAGGTGATAGTTTTCTGCCAGTGTGTGTGTGTATAAGAGTGAGAGAGATGGTATGACAATTTGATGTGGATTTGCCAAGTCTGACTATGTCCTCAAACCCCTTCCAGACTGTTCCTTGGAATGTCACACTGTGCTGAAACAGAGTGTGCGTCTGTGTGTTTTTGTAAGCATTAGAAAGAAAAGACTTTGAAAAGGACAGCAGATTAAAGGTTTGATGTATCAATGTATTAGAAACATACCGCAAAAAGGCACCCGGAATATTTTAAGTGTTTTTTATTATTAGCTCTCTTTAAGATCCGCAGCCTGTATAGTTGTACAGATTGTGCATTTTTGTGTGTGGCTAATCTTGCAATAAACGCAATTGCTAAATTACTGTGCTAGACAATTCTCCTAAAGGCAGCAGGCTATGTAACTCATCCTCTCCATGGGATTAAACCTGATTACTAGGTTGCTAGGAGAATGTGACACGAATTGATGCAATCTGAAACCATCAATAATAATGGTATCAATGCAGGAGGAAGTAATATGACACCGGAAATATGACACTCAATCATCATCTCCCATAAGTCTGCAGCTAATACAGTGCCTGCAGTAAAATCTCAATATTCCAGTACTTTATTTGCAGAATGATAATAACACATAGCCAGACCAAGGAGTACGTAGCCCCTCTGGAGTCATATGGTGGAAAAAGAAAACCTCTGTGTAATCTGTGCGCACGGTTTGCATTTTTTTCTACAGCAAATGGAGCAGCCCATTATACACACGTATGCATTTAGCATTCATTGTGCTTTTCACTTGAAAACCAACATTAATGAGCAGCAAGCAGCCAGCTTCATGTCAACAGGTAGCCACCTTCCCAAACTTTCACTTTGTTTAAATAATTATGCATTTATTTTGCTTTTTACTGGTCTTTGGGCAAACATCGAAAAAGAGCGTTAGCGTTGCCTCCCTATGCTCATTAACCAAGCCTTGTGTCAACACAACAGCTCTTACTGGGCAATAGAATAGAATGGCCGAATAGAATTTATATTTTTGGTATATTACCAGGAGACCTCCTGTGATTTAGACCCACGGGATAAACAAATTCTGTATAGAATGCTCCATGGAGAAATGCAGACATGTGTAAGGTTAAACAGATTAAACACCCCTCTCAGCCCTCTCTATGAGGCCCAAACTGTCCAGCCTGACATTTCTGACATGTTACAACTAGGATTATCTAAGATTATCTCTTAACCTGTCATATTTGCAATACAGCTTCATGTATTCAAATAAAAAAAAAAGGTCATGTAGATATAGATCCCTGCCCTTTCTAAAAATAAGATCCATGGCTTGTTTCTGGTAAACCCACTAAAGAAAGAGTGGTATGAAACCAGTCTGCATCTTTAAACAGCTTGTCATTAGAGGATGAAAGTAAAGCTGATATGAAGAGAGAAATGTGATTGATTTAGGGAGGAGGAGAATGGAAGAAAGGGAGGGAATGGACAGGGAAGTAAATATAAATGTAATATATAAAAAAGCTTCTCTATACATTCATATAAAAGAGAGAAGAGGAAATGAGAGTGACAGAAGATAAACATGTAAGAGCCAAAAGGTGGAAAGAAGGAAAAATGGAAAAAGTGCAATTTGGCAGTTGTTGTTTTGAGGCCCAGAGAGGCTTGCTAAAACCAACTCTGTATGTGCACCAGATGGTCGCTGTTAACTACGGGCCAGTGGTTACACTGATAAGAGACTGGAGACCATACAGCTGGACACACACACACACACAGCTGATTACAATATAATAAAGACTGTTGTCAGTAACCTGTATTTATGTTTCAATTGTCAGACTATTTTGTAAGCATTAGATTGACAGTCTTTTACTGTGCAGGAATTACAGTTGGCACAGGTGACTTTTCTCTATGGCATATCATCCAAAATTCTAAATAAACTTCACTATATAGAGATCTCCGTTGCCCGTCTGCTCACCCATTCCTGCTCCCATGACCACATCACCCCTGTCCTCCAGAAACTCCACTGGCTTCCTGTCCCGCAACGGTTGCATGTCAAAGCCCTCCTCCTTACCACAAAGCCCTTCATAACCAGGCCCCCCTCCTACCTCACTGACCTGCTCCACCACCACACTCCTTGGAGCAGCCTCTGCTCCTCTGATGCCAACCTCCTGTCTCCACCACTCAAGCACCGGACCTGGGTCGACAGAGCCTTCTCCAGAGCTGCCCCCCTCCCTCTGGAACCCTCTCCCCAAACATATCCGTGACTGCACTTATCTGTCCATGTTCAAAACGCAATTCAAATCTCACTTTCTCAGAACTGCCTTTAATGTTTTAAACCATTACTGCACATCAGATGTTTTTAGTGCGTGCCGTTTTATGTTTTGTTTTATCTATTATTTTGACTTATGTAAAGTGTCTATGAGTGCCATGAAAAGCGCTATATAAATAAAATGCATTATTATTATTATTATTATTATGTGACATTAGGTCAAATCACTATTTCATACTATTTTAGGTGTCTGACAACAGAATCAGATCAATTTCAATAAGAAAAAACAAATTCATTGTTTGGTAAAATTTAAATACAATGTAAGTGATCATGGAGGGCAGGAGGTCACATAAAAGGGTTTTAACATGTTGAGACTCTGCAGAGTGAACAAGCTGTCCCACTCCTTATCAGATAATGGCCATGCATGACTGTGCTTTTTGTTGTTTTGCTGTCAATGTGGAGACAAGGAAGAATAGGTTTAACCATTTTCTATTGTTTTTGTGTTTCAAAGTGGATGAAGTACTTTTTGAAAATGACAGTAGTTTTTACATTAACACCATTTATAGATGTATGCAGATTTGTGTGGACATGGTGAACGACACACCCAACCTGAATGATAGCAAGGACTACGGTACTCGAACACATTTGCTGTAAACAGCTTCTGCTGCAGAATATTCTGTAAAGTAGCTCAGACTCAAGGACACTAAACTGAGACAACTTCATACAATGTAATTCGTATAATAGTCACACATTTTTTTGTCAACAAACTAAAAAAAATACCCTTTGTTCTAAATACCTTTAAAGACAAACAACTTCTAGAACATTTTAGAAAGACCCAAATCCTGAATCATTTTACAGAGTACTAATGTCTTTGAAAACATATCACACACACACCCCCCTAGCTGAGCAGTTGGTATGCCCAGATGGAGCCACCCACATAGCACAGATACAGGTTAACATTTCATTGATTTACTTATATTTTTGCTTAGTCTGGAAGCATACTGAAAGTCTACAATTACATGTTTCAATCAATGATTAATTAAGTGGCTGATTATGAGGAGTTTTAATGAATCTGGCTAAATGAATGTAGGAATAAATAAGTCACAACAACTGCTCAAAAAATGATCTTAATAAATCAACTACACTATGCATACTTGGTAAAGGGGTAAGTATGGTGTGTAGATAAGAGTCTGCATGGTCTCCAAGGTCAAGGGCTTATAATAGTCTGCTGGCCTCCTTGGGAAGCAAGCTCACCTCTTCATTCATCAATAGATGCTGACAGAAAGTCCGTTTGTCTGCCTTACCCTGTCCACACACACACACGACAGTCAGCAAGTCTATCCTCAATGGGCACCAACACATGCAAATGTGTGGGCGAGCAAACACACGCACCTGCTGCAGTGTGACCAGTGCTGCTGACACACAAAACTCTGCCCTGTCTGACTACAGCTCACAACAGCTGTCACCCAAAGACACGAGAAGGGGGAAAGGAGGACAGAGGGGAGAGGAGGAGAAGATGAGAGCAGAAGAGTTGAAAGAAAAGAGCAGAGGGACAGAGAATAAAATAAAGTGTCCCAGTGAATACATGTCCTTCACTGGGACATACTTTAGTTGATAGGGACGTATCTAAAGTAGCGCGGTGTACTGGCAATAACACATATTGACATATATTATTGGAGCTATTGGAGATTTTGTTTATTAGTCATTACGAGGGTCTCAAAGTTGAAGACTGTTATGGTTACTTTGTGGTTTAAAATATCTGTGTTGGAGCAAACAGTTTAGTATTATCTGGGTTTATTTAGGCAGAAACTAAAACACATCGGTTGTGTTAACATTAACCAAAGAATGGTATGCAAAGAGCCAGTACTGAATTTGCAACATCAGCACTGGTAAATGTATAACCAATTCTCAGCCCTGAATCTACAGTCAAGAACATACAGTACAGTAGAAAAGGACATATTCAGTAATGAGGGCTGTAAACTACTAAACATTATCAATGGTAACAGCCCTTTTTCTCACTACATAGCACTGTGTTCACTGAATACCAACAGGATAGATGTGGAAAAGACAGGGGAGGGTGGCTCACTAGTCAGGTTTAAACCCATGATGCTGTTTGTTAATGGTTTGCATCATAGTCAAATGAGGTACCAAAACCGCTGCAGGCTGATGTCTGAGTGTATTCATTTATGCAGACAGTAAATGACAGCTGGACGTGTAGCTTAGTGACAATATTCATCAACATGGGCAATGGGCCATTAATATACCAGACTGTAATTCCACAAAGATATTCACAATCTGTATTCTTTAAAAGAACCAAATGACACTCATTGTAAACTGAAGCCGTGAATGTGTGTCAGTGTGCCACTGCAATGCAGTGAAATGCATCCTGAATAGTAATGCACGAGTCTCCCATTACCCTTCTCTCCTTTCTCTCCTTCTACATCCTTTCCTGAAGGCTGTATCGGCCCCAGTCTCCTCTCCTCCTCGTGTGCTTCTATTATGCCCTCCCTTTCTGCCCTGATCTTAATTCTTCTTTTTCTCTCTGCTTGCCCTCCTAATTGCCTCTTCTATTCTCATCCCTTCTTTTATCCATCTTCCATCTCACTTGTCCTCTTTCTCCCTTTTCCTTACCTTCCTGCAATCCTCCACTCTATCCTGTCATACATTAAACTCAGCCGACGCTGGTAACAGTAAGTGTGTCAATGTGTAGGGCTGCAGCCTTTGGAGAGAGCAAAAGTTAAAGGAGAGAGGAGATCGTATAGATGACAAAGGGGATTCATTTTAGAGTGACAATATGTCACCTCTGTGTGATTCTGCAGTGGTAATGCTAACGAGGTCTTGAGTCCACAGATAAACGAGAAAAGATAGCTGACAAATTGCCACTCATTGCTCTCTGTGTCTGTCTCTTTTGGTTGCTTAAGCTACTGTATCTCCACCTCCCTCCCCTGGCATTACATTATTGTGTTAAAGTATGGCTAATAAGACTGAAAACATTGTTTTGTTAGACCTACAGTGCAGTCAGAATGTCTTTAGGGTAATCTAAAGAAGGTGAAGGTTTCCCATTCAGAGAAATCAAACGGCGTGACACTTCTGCCTGGAGACAAACTGTTATACAGAGAAGTACGGTATGGAAGTGTGATCTCTAGAATTCTTGCTGTACAAGCAGAGTACAAGGGAAGAGTATGAGGGTGGTCTCTAGATAGAAATCCTAAGCCAGCAAACTCTCCAGGCAGACTTGATATGGTAATTTATGCCAACTGGCTTACTGTACTCTTACAGCCCTATGTCATAACTGCACATGTCAGCTTAAGCTGCAGATTGCAATGCAAATGTAGGTCATGGAGAAATTTCAACTCCCCACCCCTCCCTTTATTGTACTGTATTCCTTTGATTTCTTCTTTTAAGCTTTCTTTTAAGTTTTCTCTCTGATCTAGTTCTCTATCGTACACTCCAATCTGTGTTCAGTTGAGTTTTCATGGTGCCCGAGTTAATCCAATCCGAAAGCAGTTGGCCAGTTCAGTGAGCGGTCAACGTCATGACAAAAATAAATGTTCAAAGAGAAGTAGAGAATGTCCCATGGGAAAGTAACATGGTGGAAATACAACATTTTTGCCACATCCTTGCAAATTCTATCACTGCTGACTGAACACTGAAAAATAGCAACATAGTAATTGGCAAAAATCACTCATCTTAACAACAAAAGCTTGTATGGTCCCACCATTCTTGTTATCTTAATGTTTATCCACATACAGTAGCAGGTAGCTAACCTCTGATCACAGCTTGTGTGGAATAACAAAATGCTCAATCTCTGGTATGCATTAGATCAGGCATCAAATGTGGCGCAAACAAATACTCTAAAACAGTAGTTCTCAATCTTTTTTGGGCCAGCGCACCCTATCCCTTATCCAGGTCCCTTACCGGCCCCCCATCAAATAAAATATAGGCTAATTGTCTTTATTGAATATTAAGTTCATCTGTTATATCATTAAAAAAATCATGTTATTGAATTCCAAATAACAGATTGTATTTTAAATGGACAGTAACATGACAGTATCATTAGTTTCCAGAGGAGCAAAAAAGCCATATGAATGGAAACGATACAGTATTCATGAGTGTTAAACAAATGCAATGGTTAGAAATTTGACATTCGCACTTTAATTAGGCTAGATAACAGCCAATCAGAAATGCCAAACAAGAACATTCTTATTAATTCTTCCAAAAGAAAACAAGAGCAGCCTACAGGAAAAAAACACAAGGATTTATCTTCACTTTCAAAAGGAAATCAGCACTGCAGGTTTTAGAGAAGCAATTGTGGTATTTGGACTGCATGTGGAGGACCCGAATCCCTGCTCAACTACATGTTGTTGGGAAAGCAAGAAGCAATAGCCTAAATGTTGCTTCCAGCGACATTCACTGAATGCCCCCTGGGGAGGCCAGTACCGCACCCGTTGAGAACCACTACTCTAAAAGCTTGTAATGGAACTGGCAATATGGGGCTTTATTCACTGAGCCAGTGCCTGTATATTGTTCTACACAGCATCTAACAGCTCAGCAGCAGCTATAAGTCTGCTGCCCAGAATCTAACCAATTAAAGCCAACAGCGAGGGGGTTTAAGCATGTCATAAGATGACCAGAGAGAGACAACAAAAGAGATAAAAGAGACAGAGAGAAAGAACTAGAGGAAGAGCAGATTACCCTAGAGCCCACTCTTGCTCTTTACCTCTGGTGCCCCACTTTTTCTCTAATCTTCCTTTCTGGTCTGACACACATTCCACAGACAGATAGACAGAAAGGATTTGTTAGGACCTCTACCAATGAACTAAATTCATTGCATTTTTGGTATTGCCATCCTTATTTGTGGTATGCAGCTCTGAGAAGCAGTGGCAGTGATAACTGCAACTTAAAACAATTGAACTATGAAACTAAATCGGCAGAAATGCCAATGTTAAACAACTCTTTTTACAAATGTATTGGACAAATGAGACACTGCTTGGTGAATCGCACATACCAGCGTCACACCGGCATATGGTCAGAATGTCACAGTTAATCATTTACAGTGAAGAGGACAGAGGTTTATATTTCCATTGCAATAACCGAATGCAACAACAACTCAATAAACTCAAGTCTGAGCCACATGGTGTGAGACCCACTCATTTTGTATGCAGGACTAAAGTCACAGCCAAAGTTCACTGCATTACTCTCTTTAACTTTATATTGCAATTCTGTAAATCTTGACATTGTTAACATGGCAGATATAAAAGTCAGGTTTTAGGTGTAAATATCACCTACATGAGTGTCAACACTACGGTAGAATAAAATAAATAGAATTGTTTTTAAAACATCAGCAATAGAAAACTAGGTTACAACATGTATGTGGAAGTCATGCAGAAAAAAACAGGTCTTTCAGGTAAGGAGGGTGGGGATGATATACTTAAAACATTCAGAGAATTCAGACTTTGTAGATAAATGCTCTTGAAAAAGAAGAAAAGTGCTCAATACTGCCATTACCCCATTTAGGGGCTAATGCAGGAGGATTACTTGAAAGCAACATTTCTGAAGAAACTTTAACAGAAGCTATACAGCAGTTTTGGTATGGGTGTGCAGAAGGAATGGCACTGTATTATTCTCTTTTGTGTATAAGCCATAGGGCAATGTGTGAAATTTTTCATTGAAGAATGAATATATAATTTATTCAGACAAATATAATTCAGTCACTGTTGTACACTACACAACAAAAGTACCACACTACAGAAATTACTCTTGATAGCTGCAATACCAAACACTACCCCTGTATCAAACCTGGGGTGTACGTGTCTAGACAATGGGCATTTATGTAGACAATGCAAATCTGTAGTGTACACCAATTATACTCTATGTGCAACTTCCCCAATACTACTGCCAAAATACAAACAGCCTGATTCAATAATCAATAACACAGAATCCTGTCTGCCAAGGCAAAATCAAAACAGAGATAGGACATCTAGTGCTGAGCCATGACAACACCTTCAACTGTCTCGTAATGTTATTCAGAACACATTCACTATCCATTAGCTGTTGTTTGCAAACAGAGGGAAATGGTGCAAGATAGAAAGTAAAGACAGATAAAAACTGTCCATACTGATGTTCAGTCAGGCATAGCTGTAACAGTGTTGACAAGTAACACATATTACAATAATCTTATCAACAGTTCCATTTAGCATGTAGGTTAGTTATAGTAGCATCTGGAATAGACAACAGGAGGATGAGATAAGAGTTTCATTAGAATAGGTAAGATTGCCAATATTCGCCTTGGCCTTTAACATAGAGTTAAGTTCAAGATATGGGTTGAATGTGTCTTTGTGGATGGTTGAAACCTTTCTACTGTTAGCATATTCAATTCAGTGTTATTTATATAGTACCATATCATAAGGTTATCTCATAGCACTTGTCTAGCCTAGACATCAAGTGAATAAAAAAACAACATTTAGATTTGAACTTCAACAATGGGAAAATGGTCTTTAATGAAAGTGACTTTCAAAAAGTGTGACTGAATTTCCAAATTAAAAGTAACAGTTTGAAACAAGACAGGAGTCTTTGGTATAATTAATAGACAGATGAATGCAATGAAGACCAGGTTCTAGCCTAACTTGGCACTTGCTTGAAACCATACAGGGCATCAAAATTTTTGGCTTTTCACCTTCTGCACTTAGTATGTTAATGTGCCTGTGACCTTTCCGTTCCCTATAGGGGGAGAGCGACTGAGAGGCCATCTGGGAGATACTGGTGATAATTTAAACCAGACGCACACTAGAGAGACTGAGCTGTTTGTCAGTACAACACAACACTGCCTTGTTTGCAATAATGACCACCAGATTACATCTACCATGTGCATGTCTGAGCCTTCGCATGCATATATGTGTGTGTGCCTGCGTGCTTGTGTATATGTAAGAGCCCCCTATACTGTCAAAGAGTTGGTGAGGGGACCTTCTCCACCCCAATGTCACCCCACATCCATCCACCCGCCTACGCATACGCACTCCTCACACAAACCCATCATTCATTCAGAGTGTTTTATTAAGTGTCTATGGGACGATGGGGAACAATCCAGACACTGAAAGCTAACTGAGTCAACCAACTGACTGAGTAACTTAAATGGACTGAACTTAACCATTATTTATCAGTCTATCAACCAATACAATGGCTGTATTATCTCACACACTTAATGATAAACTCATACCTATTAAAGCTATTCAAAGAACTTGCATGCGACATGCTTCATCAGCACATTTATTGATCATTATTCTCCTAAATTGAAAAAAACCTTTAGGTTAAAATTATTACAAAAAGATATATTCGACACATTTAATGTGCCGTATAAGGTCACCTTACCGTACTCTATAAGAATCAAGATTTTTCCAGTAACACTTCACCTAAGTTCACCTTCAATGGTCATGCTGCAGCAGATGGCTCACCTGCACAGTTACACAGCAACAAGCTGATGACGGTATCCCACTGTGCGTGTGTGTTTCTATCTTGAAGCATTTATGCAAATGTACACTCACTTGTCAAGCATAGCACTTCAAATACTTGACAATGTGAGCACACAAACACGCACTTTATTACGCTTACTTCCCATTTCAACTGAGCTCTTTCTCTCTGTCATTGCGGGAAGTCTCATTGGAGGAGAAAGTTCTTGATGATAAACAAAAAATGGTTTTGGTGTTGCTGTCACGGACCGGCTGTGTATACACCTGGCCTCGACAGCCTGGACACGGGACAGGAGGTGAGGGTGGAGATGCAGAGGAGAGCAGGACACAGAGAAAGAGAGGAAATTAAATAAGAAAAAAAATGAAGGTGAGAAAGTGAGAACGAACATGTAGAGAGAAGGAAAGGACAAAGGGAAGCAGACAGGCAACCTTAAATGACTTTGCTTCTTAGGAAAGTAATGAAATATATATAGAGGGGAAAATGGAAAACAAGTTGATAAACACACCTACTTGTTGTCTTGGCTATGTTGTTACAGTTGGAGATATTGAATATAACCATTTTGTTAAATTTCTGTTTTCTGGCTGCAAAATGACTACACTGCATGGACTGCCGAAGTCTTTGTTAAAATAAAAATCAGTGAATTTAAACACAAAGTTCTCATTAGGCCAGATTAATCTTCCTCTGAGTCATAAAGTATTTGAGCTCTAACTATGGCCTTGGAGGGCTGCGCTCTGAGTGTAAGCTTAGCCATCTTTATGAAATCCAGTGCAAGTATAAGTGTGTGCATGGCAGTATAGAACAAAAGCAGGCTGTGTTGGGTCGCAGTCTGGCTGCTGAGATGTGGTCTTGTGTTAATGTGTTCAATAGCCCATACAGCCACAACACAGGCATTGAGCTAGACACAAAAAACACACACACAGGCTAGTACTTTAAGGTAAATAAATTAGTGTATACACACACACACACACAGATATAATTACACACACAAATATAACAGCACTGGTGTTTTTGAAAGAAACTCATGTCCAAACAGAGCGAACTAGCTTGGTTGTCATCAGTTTCTCAGGAACACACACATAAGCAGACAGAACAGATGTTATCAGCCCAGTCAGTGCAATCACTTTATATTAAAGTGGTGAACATTAAGCAAATGTCAACAACCTAAAAAGGTGATTTACCAGAGAACATAAAATCTAATGTAAGTCCATCAATGCATTTCTTTCCATCAGAATGAAGTTTCAACTTGGCAACTTTGTTATTAATAAATTCCTATCAAACCACCTCACAAGACATAAGTGTGAAGTTCATTTGCCAAAGAAATGTGTTATGAATTTGGCTTTGCATGCATGACATATCTTTCAAATCCAAAGTTCACTGGTCTAGCCAGGTTTATGTTTAAACAAAAACAGAGCGCAAACAGCGCTAACACCCACAAACACTTGTGCAGCCGCATAGTGCATGCACGCATAGTCACGTGCACATAGGATTCTCTGCTCAAACGCACTCAAAAAGGTGTTTGGCTTACTATCCTCTGTTGTCTTGAAAACATACATATTCTCACACAGAGAAGCATACACTCACGCAGGTGTCTCCTTTAACTCCATGACAAGGGCATTTTGGAGCTAAAGTCTGAATTTGTAATGTCAAGGGGCAGATGTTTGTATTTAAGCAGCTGGTTGTGGCTAAATCTTTCAAAGACACTTCCTTGTATGTTCTCTGTTAATGTGTTTTATAGTGCTAACTAAATGGCAAGGCAGGAGAGTCTACATGAGATGTGACAAAAGAGTTTGACCCATAAATTCTCAAACAGCAGATATAAAGACTAAATCAGTCTGAGGAAATTATTGTCTGTGAGTCAGAGAGGCAGAGATCATTTTGTGCATTTTACTGTATGTGATTGAATCTCTACATGTGCTGTGCATATGAGGGTGTATAAGCTTGAATTAGTCTGTGAGTCTATGTGTGAGTCTGTGTATTTGACCCATTAACTGATATAATTGCTGGTTCCAGTGATCTGTAAGATTCCCAGGATGGGGTCAGGGCAAACCGAAGAGAACAGAGGGGGGATTGAGAGGCACGCAGCTCGTACAGGGGATTGGATCTAGGTCTGGGCTGGACAGAGGACAAGAAATGTATACAGTCAGGCTGGCCTTGGACTGAAACTGGAAAAGAGGACAGAGCCCTTTCAGAGAGGGCATAGAGACGGGGGGTTAGTTCAGGATCCAAGGCTGCTCTGTCACAAAGGCCAAGCCGTGAACTGAAAGGGGCAACGAGGAGAAGGCCTGATTTATTTATTTTTTTTCATGAAGGAGCACACAGAGCGTGCTTGGAGCTAAATTCAGACAGCATTAGACTCAAGTCTTTTCCACAAAAGTGTCAAATTCAGTGCATTCCAAGTTGGGTTTTAGAAAGCCAATGTGTCAACAATCATTTATCATAAAATGTCACTTTTGCCTTGGAGTCTGTCAAGTAAAAGTACATCTGCATTCAGCCACAACTCGCTGGATTATCTAGAGTTACTGTGCACAGCTCAAAATAAAATGGGCATGATAAAACCTCAGTGTCTACTTATTTCAGACTCTGCAACTAGATCTCTTCTTCACTTTAATCAAAATAGGATTGTTGCGTCCCCAGTTGAGTGAGCCACACCCCACACTCTGCTACCTGTCTGTCTTGTTACAAGGATGGATTTGTGCTAGTTCACAATAATTATAAGGCCCAGGCGTCACTCAGTAAAAAGGGATGAGAGCTAGGGAACAGAGGCAGGATTGAGAAACAACCAGGGCATGCATATGCACACACTCACATAAGAATAAATATGTGTAGCATGTGCTTGCCTGTATGTACACCCATGCACAAGCTCAAACCCCTGCACACACACCCGAGAAACAACACACTTGATTACACACACACACAGATCACTTGTAGACAAACCAATTAATGTAATTAATGTACACCCTTATTAATGTGCAGCATTTGGGACCCTCGGACTCATTCAGACTCGAAGACTACAGAGACCTACAGTATCTAGTTCATACACTCATTACTAACCCTCTATCTCCCGTTTAGACTTGATGGAGCCCACTGTTTCACATCCATACTTAGCGAACTGTCAGCTTCATGTGCATGTTAATTAACCTCAATTTTGCTTAGCTGTAACTTAGCATTCTTAAAGCATCAACTACCAAGACTGAAAAGTGTGTGATGATATGTAAATATGTTATCTATGCCTGCAATAGTGACAGATAAGAAATACACAGCAGACAGTTCAAAAAGGAAAAAAAAAAGCCCACCTTTAGATTGGAAGTTATTTTTGGATGCTGAACTCATTGTAGGCACACAAGGGCCTCAGTATAACTAAGCTATTCCATAAGGAGGGGCAGCATTGATGTTAACGGGAGAGGTTATACAATGGGCTGAAGCTAGGCTAGTGTATAGAGGTCAGAAAAATGTAGCACAGCCACTTTGTCTAGAAGTGAACTAGACGCAAGCTGGTAAATGTGGAGCACAGAGAGAACTTGGCAAGGGCATCTCAACCAGTATACAGTATGGTAAAATCACCACTGGATTATTTTGCTGGATCAAATATTTTCCTTAAAAACACCCTAAATTCAGCATGGACAGTATCCCCAGTATACACCATTACACTTTGATTAGTATAGCTTACTTCATACTGTAGATTTTGATCTGGGATTTAGCATCCGTCCAGTACTTCAACACATTTTAAGAATCTCCATGTCTACTGAGAGACCAAAAATCATAAAAATCTTATAATGGCTGCATCTTACTCAGACATACTGGGCTACTTGAGTCGACATACTAGTGACGTTTACGTTTGGTTGATGTTTTGTTTTTCACCACTGGTCCAAGAAGAAAAAAAAAAAGAGGTTGCTGCCACTGTGTTTCTGTAATTAAAAATCATGTGCAGTCAGGTAAAAGGCACAGACACTGGTAGAAGAGTAGCTTCAATTAACAGCAATTATTGTAATAATGACAACACGACTGCAATAAGAACAACAATAGCTGGCATTCTTTCAAACAGACAGGAAGTGTGTAAGAACTGGTTTATCATATTTATAAAGGCTTAACAATACTACAGTAGACATCGACATAACGATAATATGCTTGACTTGTAAAGCTAGGGAAACAAGAGGTTTATGTGAAATTTCCATGGAATATTCATGTTCACCATAGAGAGGGATATTACCGTGGATAGGTTAAAGTCTTAGGTCTTTTAGCCTTATGCACTGTTATTGAGAGAATTATCTATTTTTCATCTTTGGTGTTATAAAATTAAACAAGCTAAACAAAAAAAATAATGTTTATCGTTCATGTAAGCAACCTGCATATAAAATGAAAACAATATCTGGCCATAAACAATCCTTGTACTATGGGCTGTTGAATGATAAATTATTCTTGCTCAAAACAATCCAAATAACTGGATAGGTGACTGGAGCATTCAAGTAATTATCAGCTCTAAAAACACGTTTGTACAACTTAATTAAATTTTTAGGTCCAAATAGAGCCAACAGGCTTCTACATGCTAGCTCTGTGGCAGGTGTCTTTTTCATCTCTACAGAGTCAGACATGTCCAAACAGATGCAACACCAGAGCTGCCGACAGTGCCACAGGGATTAATTTATACACAGAGACTGTGTGACATACTGACATACTGTATATGTACACACACAAATGCTCTCTACATGCAGAGACAGTGTCCTGACAGCTGCCAACCAACATGTGACACAGGCGTGGTGTTTATGACTGTGAACAACCTATTATCCTAGCGATGGTGTGGGAAATTCTATGTTGCGTGCGTGTGTGTGAGAGAGATAATGTGTTTTTAAAACAACCAATAAGGAACAAAGTGACACGAGATATACGTATAATTTACCAATCCTCTTAATGTTTCATATACACCGATCATGCAGTATAACAGTGCAATCCCTTTGTAGTATTGCAAGTGAGTGTGATGGAGTGGGTGAGTAGTGAGACTTCTTCCGAGTCGGCTGCAGTGAAACAGCTGACGGCAACCAGGCTGCACAGAGAGATGAGGTCATGCCATACAACAGACCAGACGAGCAGACGTTAAAAACAACAACATTTTCTTTCCAAGAATTGCATATTGTTGTACTAAAAATTGACAAATTTTATAAAAATGATTTTCCTCAAGGGCTGTTAACCTTTATAAAGATGAAGGCCTCCATGGCCTACCTTTAAGTTACTAGACTATAGCATATTACTGGCCATCCAATTATGTCTCAAAAATGGTAAAAACCTGTTCTATATAGAACAAATGAGACAGTTTGGATGCCAAGAAGTCATCCCCATCTGCATACCAGTAACATGCTATAGTCTGCTAACTTAAAGGTAGGTCATAATGGCCTTCATCGTTATAGAACGTAACAGCCCTTGAGGAGTGTCAGGTTTTAGTCCAACAATATTCAATTCTTGGAAAGGGTCAGAATGTTGTTATTTTTAACGTCTGCTCTCATCGTCTGGTCCGTTGTATGGAATGACCTCATCTCTCTGTGCCGCCTGGTTGCCGTCAGCTGTTTCACTGCAGCCAACTCGAAAGAAGTCTCACTACTCACCCACTCCGTCACTCTCACTTGGTGAATGGAATACCACAAAGAGGTAGCACTGTTATACTGTATGAACACAGAAACACATTCACACAAACGAGCTAAAATAAGACGCACACACAGACACGTACACAAGCCCATTATACAAAGAAGAAGGAAACTATGACGAAAGTGTAATTTGATATAAAACAGAGGGGATCTACATGGAAAATGAACTGGCGCTTGATGAAACAAGAGGGAGGATTATTCTTTTGCCTTCTCTATTCTTCTGCCCCTGTTCTCCCTGTATATCTCTCTGCCTTCATGGATTCAATAGGGCTTTGTCTCATTCTTCCCCAATGACCAGTGCAGTTTCAAGTTTTCAGAGGGATGGAATATGGTTCAGATTGTCTGGTTTTGTCTCAGACAGCAGCCAGAAAAGACTTGAAACGAAGATTACGGAATGCCAAGTCATTTCGCATAGCTGGTCTGGCTTTATCCAATTAACGTACAAAACATTAGGTCTGTTTGTTTTACCCATAAAATGTATTATTTAAATTGCCGCACATGTTTTGATAATTTGGAGTATTTAACAAAAAAATAAATTAAAGTAAAAATAAATATATCAGCAAGATATACAAGATAAGTATAATGTGGGAGTTCGTCACATACACACACTCACAGTCTTCTACCTAAGGTTGTACTGTACTTAGATTCACTGGGCCCATCTTCAAATGTTTTCTCAACTGCTTAGTTAGCTAGTAGGGGTGGGGGAAAATAATTGGATTTTAGATACATCGTTCTCTCTTAAACAACTGAGCACTGATGCAAAAAACTACTTCACTGGAAGCCAAAGAGCTCTTCATGGGTGGTTACTTTTATATACTGCAGCAAGGTCACATTTTGGGGGAGGTGATAATGAAGTAAGGAGATTATTGACAGAATGTGATGTGAATCTATGGGAGCCAGTCTGCTCATTTAACTTGTTTAATTTAAACAAGATTACTTAATCAATTCCAACAAGTGTACACTCTGCTCAAAACATGTCTTTATTCTCTCTATTCGTAAAAGCTTTAAACTGACCATCATGGAGAAAGTTATTGTGGCAGACATACTTGGATTCTGCTTATAAAATATGAAACATTGAAGTAAATGCACAACTTTTAACTACGTTGTTTCTATTTTAGAATCAAACCAAGCGTTTCCAGGGCGGTTATGTGCATCGGGACCAAGCATATTTCAGCGATCAAATCATAGCACGTTCAATTGAAATCTAATTGAATTGTGCGATAACTAATTGGCCTATTGCCTAGAGAATCACATTTTTCCTTTCAGCAAATTCACAGACACCTCTTGGTAACAGCTTGTTTGTCAGACAGTGTTTCATGTGCCCTGATGTCTGAGCACTTTTAACAAGTCAGAGCCAAATATATGTTTAATCATTAATGTTTAATCACATGAGTTTAAATCAAATAGAACCATTGGACCTGTTAGAGTACACACTGTCACACCGCTTCAAGGCAGAGGCAACGCTGTGGCTGTGCAATGTGTGTGCCCTGGTGTGTGTTTGTGCCAACAGTACGTGGGAACCGGCGAATGTCGCCATGGAATTTTTGACCTTTGTCAGCAGGTTCAAGGTTCATAGATAGAAAATGAGGCAAGAGCGAACTGTGAGAACGATTCAGGGACAGAGAGTAAAGGAGGTCCAAGAAACGACGATACATATAAAGAGGGAAGAAAGGGCTGCAAAAAGTGGCAAAGGAGACAGAATGAGAGAAAAAGAGCAAGAGAGGGTACAAAGCCAGACAGACTTCAGAGACACAAATTAGAGAAAGAAAATCTGATGTTAATGAGGGAATTGATTATCTTTGCTGTCTTCACACTAATTTCAACACATTTAAGGATGTGGCCTAATCTTCTTTCACCACAGTTGCTGTAGGCAAGACAACTTGAACACATTTTTAAAGCTTAAAAATTCAACAAGCTAACAGATAGACAAAGCCATGGATAAACAAAAAAAGGAGCCATTTAAACATTGGACAAAATATTCGTTGTTGACATGACACACAACAGTAAGCATAACAGGTGAAAAGAAAAAAAAAAGTCCCCTCTTTCTAAAAGATCTCTCCCATTTTAATCTCCCAAGAATGTATTATATTGTGTTTTTAAGGTGATATTTTTTGGGTTGTCCCAGATTACAGCACAAACAGGGGCTTGTAAACTTTCTGAAATGATTAAACGGTGTCAAAAATGTAACCAGGTCAAACCTTGAGAAACTCAATGTTGATGAACAAAGCCAGTCGGCCAGCGTTTTAGACAATGCCGAAAAATATGTCTGATCCATTTTAAAAATACATGGATTAGCCCAACTTAAGCTGTCCATACTCAGTACCTACTGCTAAAATAAACAAAGCTGCAAAGACAAAAGAGGAAGGCAGAAAACAAACAACTGGATGACAAAATGTACACAGGGAAACGACTATGAAAATCAGGAAAAGGGCGGTTTCATTCTGAGGAAAATTGAATATGAAAGAAAATGTACAGTAAAAATAACTTCTCAGACAACATGTTAAATAATAGAAACAAGCAGATACATTATGCAGATGAGCAAAAGGCAGCTGGAGAACAAGTAGAAATGAGAAGCAATAAGGAGATGCCAAAGCACAGTTCAACATACCTTTTCAGACTGACACAACAATGCTAAGAGAGCCCTTTGTGCATAGAGAAAGTCCACATCCGAACAGACCACAACAAAACAGGTGGTCTTGGCTAATCCTGTCTGTGTGTGGCTGTGTGGCTGTGAATGTATATGTCTTTGGATGAATACGTTTGAATGCGTAGTGGTGTTGTGAGCATCTACGTGGCTATGACTCTCTGATCATTTGCAGTTGCCCGTTTATCATGCATAGTCCATATGTTTTTATATGTATAGTGTGTGTGTTCTACAAAAGCAAGCAGGAGCAGTCTGTGTCCACTGTCAACTTAAGTCAAACTTTCTTTCTTTTATTCAAACTTTCTCCACTTGGCATTCCAGTTATTCTATTTCACTCAACTGTAAAGCCGGACTTTGCCTTTACTATTCTCAACGATAAAAAGAAGTATATGCATGTCTCTCATTGTGAATTTATTTTGATAATATGCATCAATTCTTGCATCTTAAAATCGCGCTAATTGGATGAGGTCTCCAACCTGGTCCAAAATCTGTTGTCCCAAGTTGTCCCAGGTTTGCAGAATTCCTCTTTTCTGTTCATCTTTATGAATACGTCTGGTTCTCATAAAGCAGTTCAAATAAATCACTTAATCTAATGCAAAAACACAAACAGCATGCTACAGCTGACAATTATGTGAAGCTAGTCTTTCACTGGACCATTTCCAAGACTCAGTCGAAGGTTTTTTACTACACCACAGTGATTAGCTCATGCAATGAACATTTACTGATGTTTACACTGGTAGTTTCACCTCCCCAGTGTGTTTTGCATGTTGTGGTGTTTTTGGTTTATTTGCCGTTACACGAGGCACAGAGAAAAGAGAGCGTGCACACATTACACACGATATTTTGCACAATTTATTAGGTTCAGTGTTGCCTCAGTTAGCTTAATCTGAATCAACAGATGACATGCACTTCAATATCAACAAGGATACAACAATGTTTGAATATAGCTATAAAGCTACTCAGAAGGCCTGAGAGAGCTACTCCAACAGCTTGTCAGCACTGATAATGACATTGTGGGAGTTACATTGTATTTTGATAACTGTGGGGCTAATTTTTCTTGCCAGGAAAAGAAAACGGGCCATAGTTGGTGAAACAAAAGATATTTATGAATTGCAAAAACTAAGCATCTGTGTATAACGTCTTTCCTGTTATTTTAGAGTCTCTTAATAATCTAAACTTCATGAAATCATTGAGATATTTCAAAGAGGGGATTATGTTTGAAGAGCTTAAACCCACCTTTCACATATTTAACCTATGACAACAATTTAAGAATTACAATGGTGAGATAAACATATCACTACTGGTGTTCTAACAAACTTGGAAGCCAAAATTTATTTGGGGAGTTTTTGGAACCAGTGAGGAAAATAAACTTATTTGTCAGACCTTGGACTTTGGACAAATGTCCAAAAATTCTGATACTGTAAAACGTTATTTGATACAACTTACACTGACTTGTGTGAATAACAAATGGAGCCCTGTATCCAGCTGGTATTCAGGACTGGAAATGTAAAGGACTGGAGTGAAAAAATCTTATGCACTGTTGCTATGAAGACAGAGTGTCAAATGCATGTCTTGCTTTGGGGTTACCTGTGTCATAATTGTGGGGGGAAATAAATTGTAATCAGTAGTTTAATCATGTCCATGTCTCATCCATATTGGGAACTGAGTTAACTGAAAATGAACTGGTCCTTAAATGGGAGTTTAAGTTTAAAAAAGACTTGGCATGTACATTTAACATACAGATATATCAACAAAGAGACATTTATGAACACAAAATTGCAGTCCAAGGTTAAAATTTTCAAAAGACTAATTTCTATTAATGTGTCCTTCAATCTTTTTCATCATGCTACTTCAGTGATAACACTGATAAAAACACCCCCAGAGTAACTTTCATCTTAACACCTATAAACATCACTGCTGTCACACATCAAAGTCTACTACCACCACTGGCAATAGCTGCAAGGCTATACAATGGTAGCATTTACAAAAGGTGTCCGAAAGCCTTGTTCTCCTGATTAAAAGACTAAACAAACCTTAAAGTGTTTATTATTATTATTATTATTATTATTAGAGTATTAAGGGTTGGCAGGGCCATTTCCTTTTTTACATTAGGCCCATAACACAGGCACACACACCTGATTTCCATATCGTTACCATGGTGATGGCTACAGGAAGCAGGTTAGGACTTGGAGACACATAGGTGGACAAGAAGATGGAGGGAGATAGACTGAAGGAAAGAAGTCACTATCTGTATCATGTGGCCTCAGCAGCCTCTGGCTGATTGTGATGAGCAAACAGAAAATGGTGTGTGTCTGTATGTCTGTACTGTATCTGATCTAAACACAAAATCATTCAGATGCTCTTTAACATCAAAGCTACTATTGCAAGCCTAGACACACTGAGACACACACAGGCTGTGATGTCTTTAGAAAATATACTTTGCTCTTCTGTTTTGTAGGTGAAAAATACAGTAAGCTGATATCTCCACTGATAGAGAGGCGACTACCCCGGGCACTTCTAATGGTCCATTAAAACGTACATAAGAATTGTGTAGATAGAGTAGATTCCAACAGAGCAGCTTGGTTTGGTGACAAATGAGTGCTCAGGAAATTATACACCAGAGATCAAGTTACTTATTTAAACAGATTTTATAGGTTGTGGGGGATAACTATCCATCTATCCAATTGTTCATGCCTCTGGGCTACCAGAAACCATCGCAAACCATAAAAACCATATTGCTAGTATCTTAGAAGTTAACTTTAGAGCTCATGAGAAAATTGTTCTTTCAGACTTACTCTCCTGCCTTCCAGCAATGTGCTTTGTGATGGGATCAGGGGCCCTTGAATTAGCTCAATACATCAAAACTTCAAAAAAGAAAAGCAAGCAAACCAATACAAAAAAAATCTCTACTTAATTCTTATGTTACTCTCTCTCCAAAATGTGTTGGTCATTACAGCAGCTGTCAGGATTCTCTAGACTCTAGAGCATGTCCAATTCAAAAATCACTGTTGAAAAAAAAACCAACAACAACCCTCTCTGTAGTAAGACAACCATTAGGTAGACCAGGTGTGTGCCCACATGTGTGGATGTAATGGATGTAATGACTGCAGTTAGATCTATTACAAGTTTCCAGACTGATTTTCTCTCCAGATATTTGAGCTGCTGAAGGGTGTTATGAGCACTAGTCTAAAGAGCATTTTAAATACCATTATTTAAAGATAAAGAATAATACAGATAAGATAAAGATATACATATCAAAAGCTATTTGATGTATAATGCTGTCAAAGCATTCAAAAGCCAGTTCAAATGATATGATAAGCAAAATGAAAGGCTTACAGGCCTAACTGAGAAAAAGAAAATGCGGTGCCCTAACAATGTGCCTGGTAATTAACTCATATACCCTGGTACAATTACCACATGCACAGGTTATCTACCTGTGAAACAGATAGCAGCCTGTCAGGCAGTGCATTATAACTTGTTATTGCCTCGATGCTGAAGACCTCAGGTGTACAGTAAAGACTGAGCAGTGGTGCAGCTTTTTTCTTTGACAGGTGTTATGCGATATGTAGAGAGCGAGGAAAGAAAGTGACGAAAGAGCACATGAAGAATGATGCAACACTCTTCAGCTGAGCTCAACAGCAAACATTTACACAGCTCTCTCCCCCTCTCTCTCTCCCCCTCTCTCTCTCCCTCTCTCTCTCTCCCTCTCTCCCTCTGATGAATGTGTGTGTCGGTCTCAGTTCCTATTAATAGTATGAAGCAGGGCTGGAGGTGTCAAAGCAAAGGAGAGATGAGATCTCTCACTCTCTCTCTTTCCCTCTCATACACACAAAGAGTTGAAGCAGACTCTACCAGAGAGTCCAGATGTAGCAGAGGTGGAGTATAGGTGGGGGGCGGGGGGAGCAGAAAGCAGAGGAAAGGGGGTGGAGGTCGAAGACAAAGCCAGCAGCAGAGCTTCAAACAGCATACTGATGGATTTACTACCCATACGATAAAGCAAACAACCAACAGAACTTCTCAGCGCAGTGGGGTGAAAGGCTGGACTTGCACAGTGGAGCTACACAGACAAACACACGGACACGTAGGTGCCCAGACACATGCTGTTGAACTGTGGGTTATTTAACCCTATCAGCACCGTGCTACATGTTGGGGGCCCATCAGGACTGAAAATGCCACGGATTCCTATAAGAGATGAGGAATACGTTTTGCAGTAGAAGGCCGCTGTTCATGCACTCAAGTCTCCATATCTGTGTGCAAATTCCTACCTTTTGAGTTGGTAGCCAGGTCGGCAACCTTCTGAAAGGCATCCAGGAAAGCAGCCACAGCAACCACAGTCGCCCTAGGAGAAAAGAGGAAGATGGAGGTTTAGTAAAAAAATAAATATATGTATATATAAAAAAAATACACCACACTTTACTGAAAATATATACAATACAATGTTGTACAAAAATAAAAACTGTACACACAACAATGACTTAACTCCTGTTGCAATAATGATTAATAATGCTGAAACAGGACTTCAAAATCAGTCAATAGTTAAACATAAGTGGTTGATTGACTGTAGAAATTACATATAATCATTGTCAGGTAAAGACATAAAACCAGATTCCAGATCAGATTAGATCTTCTTTTGCTCTGAAAAGGTAGAGAAATAAAAAATATTTTGCACTAGTATGCGCATATGTGCTACATTTCAGATTCTGATCATTTTAAAGTATGTATGATAGTGCCTGTGTGTACTGTAAGCAATGTGTGTAAACAACATGACCTGCTGTGTGAGGAATGTCTATGTGATTACTTGGGAGACGGCTGGAATCTGTCCGGCTCAGCAGAGCAGCTCCTGAGCCGAGTTTGCCACACTTACAGGTCAATGAAAGGATCAATGTGGGATCTAACCTGTTCAGTTCTATAATGGAAAAGGGGCTTGTGGCAAGTTTACAACTCATACCTGCTTCTCTGTCATCCTGTACAGTTTACCAAGTATTTACAAACTGAAGTAGAAAAAAGCTGCTTATACGTAACAGACTGAAGAAAGGTCAAAATACAATCTCATAAAAATGTAGGGCAAGCTTGGTGTAAGATTACTTTCTGTTTTACACATTACAAACACCATCTTGCCGGTATTCTGACCGATTGCCTGTCTGGCTGCCTGACGGACGAGTAAACTCTGCTAGCTGGCAGCAGGCAGCCTCATTGGCGGGCCAGCTGACTGGTTCACTGGCAAACACTGACTCGTCTAGTTCAGAAACAATAGCCCTCTCATGATTAAGATCACAGGTATGGAGATGAAAGGCTCTTGGTGCACGTGCATGTGTGTGATATCTGATCTCCCCAACAGAGACCAGACTTCCTAGCAGTCATGCATGCTTTAAAAAAAAAAAAGAAAAGAAACAATTGTCTGGAAATTTTCCAAGGCACGTTCAGCCGCAAAAGCATGTTGTTCTAACACCGAGTACCTTCATTTGTAACAACTTGTTATCTTCCACTGGCCAATAGAAAACCATCATAAGACAACCTGTGAATTTCCATAAACAGTCCAGACAGGTAGGTTTCACTGTGTTTACTGTGTATGTTTTACTCTGTGTATCCAAAGATAGTTCTTGGCAGTGGCAGGTATTCATAATGCATGGGTTTGTTTGTCTTTTTTTTTTCCTGGGGGGGGTTAATAGCCTTTTAACGTAGAGTATGTCTTATTGGGTGGGAAAGAAACTGGAGCATCCTGGGGGTCCTGACTCAGGGCCATAGCCATAGAGCCACGGTGTTGTGTGCTCCCGAAATGACTTACGTAAGGAAAAGATTAGAGTACGTTCTTAATGCAGAGTCGTACAGTATTTTGAAAAAGTCTCAACTGTCACAAGACTGTTACAGTTAGTTAACATCTCATGGGGGCCTCCTACAAGCTCGACAGAAATGGAAAACACCACAACTGATAAACAACACTTACATATAAATATATATAATATAAATATTAACCTTGACAGCCAAGTCTTAGCATTCAGGCAACAATGGAACAGTCATTCCCTTTATCACTGAAAAACTTAATGTAATGTTGGCTAATAACTGCTGACCAGAAGATCCAAGGGTGTGTCCTGCAAATGGAAAAAGAAACATACGCGCAGGCCCACAAAGATTCCTTTCTATTTAAAGCCCAGTGCAGCACCAGGGTAACCTCCAACTGATATCGGCCTCCCCTAATTTTTACCATGCACACATTGGTCTTCTACGGATCATAATTTACATGTAATTGCAGCACAGATTTGTTCAGTGAAGTTTAACTTATTAATCCAAAACAGGTTTGAGTGGGAAGTGGTTTAAACTGAAGTCTGCTTTTACGATCAAGGGTTCCAGTCCACTGAGGCACAATCTGCAGTAGTTAACAATTACTAGCCATGATCGTCTGCCGTCATCTGTTCCATGCTTTTACAAACTTATATAGCGCTTTTTCAACCTTAACGGTTCCCAAAGTGCTTTCACAGATTAGTCCGATTCACTCATTCACACATTTGTAGCTGCCATGCAAGGTGCTGGCCTCCATCGGGAGGGTTCAGTGTCTTGCCCAAGGACAGTTTGACATGTAGACAGGAGGAGGATTAATGGACGACCGGCTCTACCTCCTAAGCCCCAACCGCCCAAGAGAAATGCCAAACTATTAAACTGGTTTATACATTCACTACACTTTCAACTGCTACATACAACCTCGGAAAAGATCACCTTAAACAGTAACATTAGAGGGAAAAAAAAAAAATCATAGTTTTACATTTCACAGAGAAATTAAACATTTGACATTTTCTGGCTCATTCGACAGTGAAATTGGATAGTGTCTCAAAGGCAGAATAATCAGGTTTTAATTTCAGCTCTGACAGTCAACCAAAAAGCCTCAAGATTTCAGTGGCTATGAGAATATAAAAAAAAAAAAAAATACAAAAGCATTGCTGCTACAAGCCTTCAGCTCTGCACAGTACTCCAACAATGACCTGACTGCTACCATTATCCTTAAAAAACTGCAAATGACCCTGTCAAGACAAATGACTTTAACATATCTATTCCGCAAGGCCTTACCCAAGCCAATCTAAATTCCCAATAGACTCTGGCGTACAGCAGAGTGCGCTTTCTGACAATGACACATTCAGCACTGCTGCCCCCATCTATTCTTAGTACAACAGAATCCGGAATGTGTAACTGTAGTAAATCTGAATCACAGAACGCGTTCACTTGTTTCAGACACAACATACCAAGAATCGTGACACAGATAGTACTTTCAGTGTGTTTTATATGTGTGTGCACTGTATATCTGTCCATCTATCAATCCACTTGTCCATCTACTGTCAGAATATTTTAGGGCTCCAATACATTTTATAAGCATACAGTTCATGAGCTGAATTTGAAGTTTTGAGGTGGTCTGTTTCTTCACAAAATTAACTTTAGAGCAGAAAGGGGGGGGGGGGGAGCCTAGCTCTGACACAGCTGCATCAACCATGATGACCCACCAAACACAGAAGTTAAAAGAAATCAGCTAGCCTATATTCCACCCTGCCCTCATTCTTCAAAGTTCTGTTCTGTGCACACGTATGTATGTGTGTGTGTGTGTATATGTGAATGTATATATGTGTGTGTGAGAGAGAGAGATGGCTGTAAAAAAACACCATATTTGGACCCAAAAAAATGCCCCAACACTATAATTGGTTGATTTCCTAGTTGCTTTGTGATAGGGGAGCAGAGGGTCTAAATTACAGAGTAGTCTGCCTCAGGATGTCATCACACACACACACCCCGCTACCACTGCTGGCTACTCACTTATCGAGGCCAAGGAGGGAAGGTGGGTGTGTTTGTGTGTGTGTCTTTCTATGTAGCCCAGTCCCCAAACAGATTACAGAGGAACTTGGGTGGGGGGTTTGCTGTAGTCAAAGAGGCTAGTTTGGCCAGATTTGTAGTGGCTGGCTTTAAAGCAGATAGAAAAAGCCTTATTTGTAGGTCACCACAAGCAAACCCAGATAGCACACTCTTATTAGCGCTCTAGCAGCAAGGGCATGGTTACTGCCTGCCGTATGCCAAAGCCACTGCAGCCTGGAGCAGGGCGTGGGCCAAGCTTAATCGGGCAACAGCTAGACTAAAACACTGACACATGGTCGTTTTTCTATGAATGACACTCAACGCATCCTGTAAAAGAGGACTTGGTCATTACTAGGAGCATCATTTGACTAATCCTGATAGAACAGGAAAAATGGCAATATTGTAAAACGAACATGTCAAAATACGGGACAATGATCATACATTCTAACATATTAATATACTGTGTAAAAGGCAAACTTTAGTTGCCACAAACCTACTATGACTGGATAAAGAGATCTCACTGACATACTGTAGGGTCAACTCACCTTTTCACCAGTTCAATGACCGGCAGATTTGTTCTTTTATTATTGTCCAGACACACAGAGGTCCTACTGCCAGACAGTCATTAACAACATGACCACAAATACTCCCCTGAGCTTTAGCATGGCCGGGTCACATATTTAACCTCTGAACGATGGAGCTACTTAAATAACATATCACCATTAATCAGCCTTAATACTGAGAAAGTGGAAGAATGGGACACTGAGTGGCCCCTGGAAAGTATTGTTAAAATCCCTGAGCCTTTATACAACTGTCAGTATTAGTCCGTCTCAGGACATGAAGAGACTTAAATGGCAAGAGAACTGCCATGCATTGTTAATCAAAGCATAATTTAGATCCCAGGACACGCATATTTACTGTACTTGTTGGACAAGTAGCTTTTATTTCAGCTGTCACAAGTTGTTTGTCTTCACACACATGGCCACTTAAAACCAACCAGGAGAGGTGGCTGGGATTGGCATCTACTGTTAGCAAAAGACTTGGACCAATTTTGGCAAGAGGGGTGTACATTTACAGCTTAGAAATACAAATTAAAATCAGGCTTAAAGAAGACTTCGTGGGTGAGGACACATAATGACCCCTAGTAAACTGTCATTGCAAAGAAAGACACGTGGGCACTCTTGAGACGGGAATTGACACTGACATCTAATGTAAAAGCCCAGATATGGCACAAAATTAGTTCATAGAATAAGATTTTTTGCTGTATATGGGGTCATGGGGTAGCAGAGATGTTATGCAACAATCATGGTGGCATTTCCCTGGCCAGGAAAAGTAGTTTGTATGCAATGAAATTATTCATTTAACAGACCGGCAGTCAAACCCCAAACAAATTAAAACAACGTGGAAGACGTGATGGAAAAATGGCAGCCGTTTGCTTCATATATGAGGAAGATTACAGCGACCTTGTCGGTCCACACAGATTTGATATTTTCCGTTTGTTCCAATTTTTTGCGTCTTCAGTGGAGCGGAAGCTTCAGTGGACAGTAACATGCTTCTTGTACATGATCATTTATTCGCTAAGCTTGTTTCCATTTCCTCTATCGCATGTTACTTTTACACCAACTTCTCCATCTCATCCAATTTCTTTTTTGTGTCAACTTTTTTCACATGTTCCAATTATTTTTAACGTGCAATTTGAAAATGTGCATAAAATAGGTGGAGGGAAACGCACCTAATACCCACATCAGCTTAAATTAACTGAAGTTACTGCAGAAACCACATGACATGACAAATGTACAATAGTACAAACAAACTATCTGAATTGATAAACCTAGAAAGAGGGGAAATCAACCCCCTCTTTCTAGTTTTTGCAATTCAAAAAGTTTGCTTCCTTTATCAATAAAACACATGTTGTATGTGCACACAAAACAGGCTCTCACCTGAGCTGCGACTGCAGTTTCCCGGCCTTGGTGGTAAAGTCCTCCCAAATAGGGTAGCTGCTCTGTGGGGGGGAAAAAAAAGACACAAACATAAATGACACAATCATCCGAACAGATTTCACTATTCTCATAGTTACATAACCGTTCAAAGAACAGGAGGCCATACTGATGCCGCACCCACCTCACCTTCAGGGCTAAACAAATCGAACACAGGCTTCCCATCCATGTAACCCAGTTATGTCACCCTAAAAAGTATCTCTTTCCGTCTTGTTGCCAGTAGACCTGTGGGAATCTGGGGATTTAAGCTATAGGATAAAGAGGTGTTCTGCAGGGTTGTATGCGACTGAAAAGCCTGAGGTTTGGTCTGGACAAGCTGGGATAGCAAATTACTTCCAAATATCCACACAGCTGGCTTTCATTTTGTTTCACATTTTTTGAATTCTACGTTATCTCCTAATGGGAGAATAGACATGCTGGTACGTCCTGCAGGTTGCGAAATGGGTCACGGCCCTCTTTTGGAAAGATCCCCACACAACAAGAGCACCAATACTACGACATAATGAGCCTTGTTCACAATGGGACTCTAAAAATGTACCTAATTTAGGTCCTGGGCTGAAAATGGCTGGTAGAGCCTTTTATCAAAACTACCACAGAACAAGTGGCCTAAATGCATCGGAAAGAGGAGGCCAACATGGTGGTAAGATGGTAGCATGAGCACATGTTTGTCGCTGATGTGTTACTACTGACAGGGGCCTGAGGAATGTCATGTCATGCTGTCAAACATTACACCCAACAGCCAACTCGACTCCATCCGTATCTCCGTCCCTCTGCCATTCTTTGTGTCTCAGAATCTGCCTTCGGTCACTTTTGTTCCCTTTGATCTCTCTCTCGGACATCAAACGCACTCGGCACCACAACAAACGGGCTTCCTCTGCGCCCGTCCAATCCTTTATTACCTCCTGTGGTCGTCCATGGCTTAGGTTTCGGGAAATCAAAGTGAGCCGTCGGTTGATTTTTTACCTTTTTGGGTCCCCCCCCCCCAAATGACTGTGAGTTTGAATGTCTTATGTACAAAGACAAAGCAAACACACACAGACAGACACACTCAGGCTTTTGCACATCTTCTCTGGTGTTGCCTGGCAGCATAGTAACCTGACAGGAGCCATGCGGCACCAATTAAAAGTGACACATTCATAACGAACTTCCGGACTCCAGCAGACCTGATGGCTGGACATCTGACCTGCACACGTCAAGGGCCTCAGACCCTGACAGCTACATTCCCGGCATTCCTGCAGGCAAGAAGCCCGCAGCAGCTGGGACATGTGCTAATTGGAACGTCAAAATAAAGATGCCCTGGTTTGATTCCACACTGCTGATCGCCCTATTTGGCCTTTATACCGATGCTGCTGCTGCTGCTCCACTTTAAAGTGGAACGAGTGAACGTGAAGGAAGAATGTGTTCTTCCGGTGGAACAACGAAGCAGAAACTGCCCACGGAGCCAAACCCAACGCGAGACCGGACACGTCAGTGTGTCGAGACCGTCGGGCTCTCCTGCGTTTTATTAAATGCCTGGTAACACGCAAGGAGGAGAAGCATTCCCGTTTGGGTTTTGGGGTGGAACCGCCATTCACAGCTGTTTGGGGAACTTTGCTGGCCGGAGTTGTTTAGTTCTTGCGCGTCGGATAACTTGATCATTTGTGTCGCGAAAAGTCCGCGTGGCTTACTTTCATGTCTCCGATAAGCGTCTGGAAGAGTCCCCCAAGCGCGCCGCACTCCTTCTCGATAACAGCCTCCATTTTCCGGACACAAGCCCCGCGGCCGGTCCCCGACTCGGCGAGCCGCTTTCAGCCGCCTCCGCTCGCCGGGAAAAAAAAAAACCCTCCCGGGAAAACGTGAGCAGCAAAACGAGCAGAGTCGTGTACGATAATTCCGTGCTCTTCTGAATTCGACGAACAACTTCTCTTTTTTTTTTCTTTTTATCTCAGTCCGGGTTTCCTGCCCCGCTGCGCCGTTCACTTCAGATCAGAAGACGCTGTTGGGACGGGAAGAGACATTTAAATCCCCCCTCTCCCGTCCGCGCCGCCGCGCTCACGCCCATGGCCGAAACGCGAGCGTAACCTTTCGCATTTTCTAGTCGAAGCTAGAAATAGTCCACGTTGTTCGGCTGGTGACGTTATTCCGTGTATTGACGGCTAAATGCCGACAGTCGCGGCTGCTGCTGCTGCGCTGTCTTCTCAACACTCGCTGACTGACTGAGTGGGAGACAGAAACAAGCGTCAAGCGTGACTAAAAGAAATGCACTTCCGGTTGATTATTTTCAGTCAAAATAAAATAATCTGATTAATTAAGGTTTAAAGTCGTCCTGTGGGGGGGGGGGGGGGGGGGGGGGTTTTTAAAGGTGGGGGAAAATAAAAAAGTTAAACTCTGATAAAAATTAAATTATAACATACTAGATACAAGCTAATTTTTTAATTTACACCCCCCAACCAATACCCCCCCCCCCCCCCCCCCCCCACAGGACGACTTTACACCTTAAT